>JAARMF010005131.1:0-12611 GCA_022844705.1 Toxascaris leonina
GTCTAATCTACATGAAATCAAGTGGCGTAATATTGCTATTGTTTGTGGTAGAGATCCTACAACGACTAAAAGATTCGAGTCTCAATTTGGCGATCAAAATATCCGAATTTTTTGGCGTGCGATGACGGCATTTTTCATTTTTTAAATTGCTATAACATGATGCAGCCCTTGTTTTTGTCTTTAAATATCACATAAGATTGTGATTGTAGCAAATGCAGACATCAATGCATGACATCGTCGAGTATGACAAGGAAGCGGGACACTGCACTTTGATCACTTCGTACCTTTTCAACTTTTATGTTCCCCAGCACTTCAAATGTACATGACCTTTGTGTTGCCATTTGCTATTCATGACTTCAAACCCTGTTCCAACAACTTCTGCAGAAGACTCTCTTCACTTCGAATAAAAATTGCCCTCCAAATATCGAATAATAATTGCACAGTTACAGATTATTAATTGCGTTAGCATCCTACTAAGTGGTTTAGAGAGGTGAGATGAGGGATCGGTTGGGAAACGATTCCACTCGATACGACTGGGAAATGGAGGGGATGACGATGTGATTGATAAATTGGAAGGCTACTATTGCTTTGATATTGTGCTACATGAAGATATCGCATCCAGTTGGAAACAAATTCTGCAATGAAACGAATGGATTCGGATCAGTAGTCTTATCGACAAAGAACGAACGAAGATGATGAAGTGACCTTGCGCAAACGTGAGAGAATGGCATCGCTTCTCTCGGATGGTGGCAGCTGCTCATCGTAGACGATCCTCACACGAAGTGGTTGCATCACATTCAGTCGAACTGATTGCCCATCGATGTTCACCGTCACAAAACGGTCGATATTATTCGACGAGTGCATTCTTCTTTAACGCTCAACTAAAGCAGATACGACGGTATGATAAGCATGACTTCCCTGTAAATTCACACCATTATCATGACATACGAAACCGAAATAAAGTTGAATAAATTAGTGGAGAATATACTGCATGAGATGACACAACACACATGCAATCGCGTCCAGTGGATCCATTCTCAGCACATAAACTGCAAGAAGCCAAATTGATTCACTTTGGACCGAATCAATCGCTCGGAGAAAAACCCTAAAAAAAGACCTCTTCCCGTTCACTTGGTGCGAAATGGTTCTTTGGAAGCGGATAGGTGTGGTCGGCATAACCTCATTTATGGTGTAGAATATGACCTACAAAATTCAATTACTGCAGCTTCAACAGTTCTCGAGTTACAACTACCCCTCCCCCTCCCCCCTAAAACAAAACAGGCAGACTGACATGCACAAACATTAACGAAGATGGACATGGTAAAGCGACAACGAGCATTCCAAATGTAAGCACGCAGAAACCCACAACAACAAAACAAATGCGCATAACAACTGCACTAAGGCTGAAACTTAGTGATACCATTGTATCAAAACTGTCGATGTAATACTGTACTCACATTTTTCCCTGTCAATGGTATAATACTGCACTTCTAGCACATTTCTAAGTAGCTAGTGCGTTGCAAGTCTAGTGCAATACTGAACGAGATATTTCGTTCCCAAAGAAACAAAACCAATGCTTTACTTTTTGTAGTTAGGGTTTTTCTTGATATAAATGAAGAGGACGATAGCAGTCACGTTATGAATGAGAAAAACGAACAAAAGCCGCCTGAACAGTTCGACCACTTATATACAGGATTTAAAAAACTCACTGACACAAGCTACAGGACAGAATCTGTAGTTTCTTCATCAGAAAAGAATTAGATGGAATTGTCGACAGGCTGATATCCCTAATGCAGATTGTTCACGCTCATTTCGCGCTCCTCGAAACCCCCAAAATTTTCTGTCATGTCTACTGATTAACTGGACAGCCATCACCCATTTTCTACACGCAAAAGACTTCTGACTGAAAAGGGGCAGGACTCGGAAAAGTATACAAAATGAACGTAGCAAGCAACGATATGTCAAATGTCGAAATCAGAAAACTCATGTCATTTGAACTTCAATGGATCGCATTGGCACGAAGTATAACAGTTGGGGAGTGCAATGCAAAACAGAAAGTGAAACTAGGCAAAGCGATCGGAGAAAATAGAACATCTTTTTCGCAACAATACATATACCAGCCGCCAAGCAAATGCGCATAGGAATCACAATCTTTTGGAGAGATGAAGTTCCCTCTCCTTCTCCACTACATGCTGTGTGCATTCCTGTCGATTTTAAGAAATGCTTTATAAGCTAGCAACCACTATTAAACCGTTCAAATTAAATTCAAATCGGCTCTTGAATGGCCATTGGCCGTTGACTGTGTTATTTTTCACTTCAGTATCATCCTTATCAGTGCATCAACTTCAGCACGATATCCGACTACCTTCACACCACCTGCCAGCATCAGCTGCAGTATATAGGGTCATGAAGCTCACTCTTTTTGGAGATTGCATAAATCCAACTCCTCCATCTGTCTTTTCGAAATCATCAGTTTCATCCTCATTTGATTCAACATGTTACCGTCAGAGTCCACCATCATCTACCTGAACTATCTACTGTAGCTGTCTCTTCACAATCTGTGTTTGCATACAATAGCTCGTACTCATTTTCAAAAGTATATCATACTATGTTTGCGCTTGAATCGGTTTTCATTATATGCTAATAACTCATCGGTACCCGCGCTGTCCAGCATCTCAAGATAGGCTTGTTCAGTGACCTGCGCACCACGATATCCACATCACTTCTTCAAAATAAGAAATGCATTTTTGCGGGATCTATCCCCAAAGTAATGAATCATTGCAACAATAAATGAATCCTCGATATACCTTCCGTTCCGAACGCCCAACAGCGGCAGCCGCTTTCACATTTATTACAATTTACTCCTTGACCTCTTCTAATGGTCCCTCTAAAAGTGGGCAAAATGCCTGTTCAAAAACTTGGGAGGATGAGTCGCGGATTCAGCACAGCTGAATATTTGCGCAAATCCTGGCTGAAGAACGTGCATGTAGTGGCTAGAGTCGTCACTCTTGGGATAACCCCTACGCCCCCTTTTTTCTACGCTGTCCTAAGTTCCTTTACAGGACTCGCTGTACGACTTCCCAATCGTTGTTGACGGCTTAATTCATTTTAAAGAGCGTTTCCGGTCGCTGATTGCTTCTATCAATTCAGAGTGTTCAGCTTCAGGTTGTACTCACAGATGTTTTATCGCATTTGATGTAGTCAGGCCACTAATTTGCGGTCATCACCTCTCGAACATTTACAGCATCCCTGGATCACTTTATAGCTTCCACGCCAGCTGAGACAGGCTATGACATTTACCTTGTTTCTGTGCCATTTCGAAGAACCATGATGTTAGTGCAGCACGATGCTAAGAAGAAAAGAATGCGCTCAAGAAGTGAAGACTGGACATAAATCCCATTTGCTCTAGTTTTGTTTTCTGTTCATACATCTGCATTTATAAAAGGTCTGATTTTTTACAGAAGGTCCCCATTAAATGCCGCCCATAAAAGGAGAATAGATTTGCTAGCATAAAAGAGGATGGAGTATAAAATAATCTCCCATACGCCTTCATAAAGCTTGAAGCCATAAAAATCTGAAAGATGAGAAGGAAAGATGCCCTCAAAGAATAATCTGAGAAATAACAAAAACAATGCTGAAAAGCAAGAGAGTTACTCACTTATACTGACTTCGTTGAACATCAAAGACGGAAAATCTAGCCCACAAGATCTCAAATGAACAGTCTGCCCCATACAGCAAACGACAGCGTCACTTCTTGGCCAAACGCTCCAACTTGAAACTGCAAGAGTGCACTAACACTTCCACGAGGTATTTCGGGTGAAGTACATTTTAGGTATAATTAGGGCCAAAGAAAATGCTACAATGTACTTATACCTCTTTCCAAAAAACCCGTACAACTGTGTTCTTTTACCGCTCTCCAGAAATCAGACTGCTTTGTGCTTATGCTTCACTCATGAATTTTAAATAGGTACAATACTGCACTGTACCTGGTATAAGCACAAGTGCAGTAAAAAAGTACAGTACGGTTTGGTACAATGGCATCGCTATTAAAAATGACATTTGACGACGACAACTGTCACGAAACATTGTGCGGGAATCTCCGTAGAGGTCGGCTTTTCTAGGTTAAAATAGGGTAGCATCGAGTACATCAAATACAAGAAAAGTGGCATTATTCTGCTGATTATGCGATTCTGACGAACACTGGACATCTAAAGTGACGTACGCATGGATCAACAGCGTAGAAGAGTTCAGGGCTTTCAGCTAGAGGTCACGCTAGAAAAGTGGCAGATTTATTGTTGTGCACTTAAAGAGATATATAACGAGAAAACCATCTCGCTTATTCATGACAGCAGTGTGTGTGTCCAAGCACACACTTATGCCTCTCTCTCCAGCAACTTGATCTCGGGAAACCACTGAAGCTAGCGCTACGACATTTATAGACAGCAAGATGAGCTCCATCTACCACATTTTGCGTTCATTCACCAATCATATGTGAGTTCACTAAAACGTTGCATGCGCTTTACACAGATGAGGTTCGTTTTACACTAGTGTGGTCATTAGGCCGATCATCGGGTAACTAAGACATCGCAGTATTCGGCGTATTCTACTATTCGTCAGAACTGACTCTTACCTACTAAGCTTACTGCTGAGGGAACAGCCCATAAAAACGCATATCGTGTCAGCTCTAATGACGCGCTTCTCCACCTTATTATGCGTTTATGACTAGTATTTTCAAGATAGCACAAGCTGTTACTCCACCAATCAACAACAACTACATATGCAGCACCTTGTGCTGATTCACATCAACAATTTGGAATGGACGACAAGCGAAGAAGTGAACGAAAGCCATTTGGAATACGCGTTTTGCATTCTCAATTCTGAAAATAAATTTCTAAAGCGTTTCCGTCATCACTTACACTAATTCCATCAGATTTGTCATCAGCACGACCCATCCGGGTATTCCCCAGCGATCTCCAAATAAGCTCCTTATGAGCTCCAACCTTTAACGAACTTTACAACGACAACACACCAAACCGATCCAACACGACAAAACAGCTATTCATCGAAATTTAATAAAGCGCGTCGATCCTTTCAAACAAATAAAAAAAGTTCCCCTCAATTATCTTAATGCGAACCTTTGCAGCTTTATATTAAGTAAAATGGAATTTGCAGCGCTATATTATGCAAATTCAGAACACAATTCTTCTTTTTATTCAATGAACGATCACGATCTATATGAAGATAAAAGTTCCGAGATCCGAAATATGAACAAATCAAAACGAATTCATCGCAAATAGTGAGAGGGAAAGGACTTGACCGCGAGGGAACCGAACGGACTCCGAAGACGCGCGCATCCTCGTTTTCGATCTACACTCAGGGCAAATGATCGCAACGTTTTTTTCGTAGAATGAAGTCATATGCATATAGCCGGAAAAGCACGAAAAAAAAACAGAATCCGTCGATGAGAATCACGTGCACTCGGCTATTTGCATCGTGCTGCAATCAAAATATTGTGATTAATATCTTATATTTGAACACACAACGTTTACACGACGAACGAGTAGACACACATTTTCAGCGTCTTAGCGCAGACACAAGTGGAATACATCGACCTTTCGGCGATCTCGAGATCACTCCACATTTTTTTTTCACATTTTGCCCTAAATGGCGCTATGTTAAACATGCGAAAGGGCCGTGAAAACATAAGCATGCGTACAGCAAAAAGCTAATACACACCCTCATTGACGCAATTCCGCAACCATTTATCTGCATGACTCACATCATCGACTGAAGTGTGCGGTAGTAAGACACCGTTATTCCGCAGACTCGTGTCAATGGCACAATTAAGGGTGTTCATGATTTCATTAGATCTATTCCATGCGTTCTTCATTTCCTATCTCAACCACATACCTCTAGGTGGTAACAAGCACCAATTAGCGGCTGCCTGCTAATGGTTAATGGCTGCTACGTCAAATATTACGTATGCAGTTTTCATTGTTGTCTGATGACGATTACCTAGTTCGATCCCAACGCCTAAACCACCAGAATTCAACGGCAGGCATGGCGATTTTCTACCATAAGATGGCGAGTCTGAATCAAATCGAGTTCCGGCTGCAGACCGAACCATATCAAATCCATGATCACCAGTAGTCAGGTTAAAGTCGATCCCATTCCCACATTCCAACCCCGTTTAAGCCGTTCGCATGCGACTACAGGTTGGACCCATCCTAGTCACGGCCCAGGATTAACCTAAACTCCGGGACGGTTAGCGACACACACACATCGACATGCCACTTTTAAAAAATTTTATATGTAAAGTAAATGAATTGTGTCGCATCTATCATGAGGCATGACAGCCTTCCATTTCCCCTGGCCCTCCTTCACTTCAAGAAAAAACAGCTCAAACGTGAATTTCGTGATGGATCACCGCCGGTGGTAGGGAAACGAAAAAATGTGTGTAATGATAGTGTATTCTAAGGAATTTTAAACGTCCCTCAAGTAAAAAACAATCTTATACTTTACTACAAATATTGATGATGAGTAGGGGAATTAATACTCATATGCAACAAAGAACTTATTATCAATATTATCGGAAGCAAAGAAAGCGAAATAAAAAAATAATTACAAAAATAATGACGTAAATTCTTTCAAAAATACTTCGTTTTCACGCAGTGCAGAATATGGCAGAGAAAAAACAGGAAGTGCCATTTTCATCGGAAATCAGATATGGTACGCCGAACGCAATATGAACTGCGAGAAGCGTTTATGGATAGAATAACTCTGCAATCAATTTCAGTAGAGGTGAGGCAATGATTACGACCAATGGGATACTTAGCACACCCTTCTAGGTAAAACAACCAATCGATTGATCGCTACACCACAGTAACGATGAGTGCTCGAGATAATTGAACGGCGGCAAACACGATGCAGTCAGATTTTCTGAAACTTCGCGGTCTGCCCCGTATGGCACAGATGGCACTGTACTTATATTCTTCATCCCTTTGAGTTGTTTCCTCAAACTTAAGCAAAATTTAGTCGCTTCCTCCTAGAATCCATCACAATTCATTCCATTCCACCTCAGTGGTAAATGGCACTACAAGTATTCGGCACTGTCGATCACGCGAAACTCGCCATCCTTCGATCTTGCCTCGCTTAAAAGTTGTCGCAATGCTTCACCTCCTGCGTATATTTACATCAGCACTCACTCAAAATACCAATGCATATAAACTCGTAGCACAACAAAATATCACAAGAGAACGTCAGTGATTTCCACTGCTGCGCTATGTGCCTTTTCACCCGTCGCCTCACCATTATCACACATTATTATTCATGCATACGTTTCAGTACCTGTCAAGGCGCATCTCAAAATTCTCAAATTTCGAAGCATATTACAACATTAACGGTGCTAATTTCACATTGATCTATCAAATACGCAACAGTACAAAACACAAATATTGCAAGCCCTTAGAACATCCCAACTTACATATCATCACTCTATAATCGCACATTACTGAATAACGAATAACCAATGTAAAAGTGTCAATCACAGTTCAGTGTTGAGATCCTCAATATGTCTACGAATATGAAAGCAACTTCCACAACATAAATAATTCAGCATTAATGACTCAAAGTGGAACAGCAATCGAAATAAGCGCATGGGAGAGACGGCGAACAGCAATGACTTCCTCACGTTATCAACGATAGTATCCATGGGAATGCATCGAGTGTCAACGATCACATAAAAATCTCCACTCTTCATTCGGCGTTGCAGAACATTCTAAACTCAATTGCAACACTGTGGCATAAAAAACTGAGTTGTAATTTTTGTCAGAACCTGTGCAATCAGCTGCGCTTCCCTCAATATCAAAAAAAACCTGCTACCTTTCCATTTACCGGATAACACTTGCATTTTTTGGACCATGTGTTATTTCGACCAATTCTGCATCGCCATACACAGAGCGTACGGTCTGAGGGACGCATCGAGGGGGAGCAGGAGCACGAATGGCACTTGCCTCACGAGCCAATTCAACACCCCCTCGCTCTCTCGTGCCATCACGGATACCCCCTACGTGACGAACGGAAGCCTCGGATACGGTCGATCGCGTCAACTGCTCACTGATGTTACGCAACTCCTTCGCCACTCGATGCTTCACATCTTCATCACCTTCCATTGATTCGATATCTCCTTAAAACACCTATCAGATGAGGCGGAAAATTNTCTAAACTCAATTGCAACACTGTGGCATAAAAAACTGAGTTGTAATTTTTGTCAGAACCTGTGCAATCAGCTGCGCTTCCCTCAATATCAAAAAAAACCTGCTACCTTTCCATTTACCGGATAACACTTGCATTTTTTGGACCATGTGTTATTTCGACCAATTCTGCATCGCCATACACAGAGCGTACGGTCTGAGGGACGCATCGAGGGGGAGCAGGAGCACGAATGGCACTTGCCTCACGAGCCAATTCAACACCCCCTCGCTCTCTCGTGCCATCACGGATACCCCCTACGTGACGAACGGAAGCCTCGGATACGGTCGATCGCGTCAACTGCTCACTGATGTTACGCAACTCCTTCGCCACTCGATGCTTCACATCTTCATCACCTTCCATTGATTCGATATCTCCTTAAAACACCTATCAGATGAGGCGGAAAATTAAAGAAAGCATAGCTCACTGAATACGGAGATAAAGCATCCTAAGAGAATACGCATCTCTTGAAAATGAGCAAAATACCCGACAACTCTCTATTCTATATTCTATTCCATCATGGTCTCTGTTCTATATAGCAAATGAATTTCGACCATGGCAGAACGACCAACCCCATAAATGCTCAAATTAGCATGCACACTTCTGCGACTGATTTGACTGTGATTAACGGCTTCTTTAAACTACTAACAACCTTTACGCCACAACCACATGTCGCGTGGGGAAACATATAAGCATGTCGAGCTTTGTAACTCATCCTCTTTCGGGCCTTCCAAAAGATACCCCCCCCCCCCCCCAACCCCAATATTCCTTTGAACCAACTTTTTTCCTCAGTCTTTCCCGCCCAAATAAAAGCAAATGAGACAGGTGCCAAAAGATGTCTGTTTTCGTTGCAACATTTCTGTAGCATAATGAATGAGTCATTGATTTTAACAGATCTCTTCCAATTATTATATTTAACTATGCAAAAACTTATGCTCGCGCAAATTTTTGCATAAATCGAGAATGGAGAAAAATAAAAGTTTAAATCGATAGAAAAACATAAAACGGGAGGCGGAATCGAACCAATGCATTGTGCGATTTGTTTGGCAGCGATTCTTGCAACGTAGCCAACATCATTCAATCGCGATTGTAAGCACGCTACCTGATCTTTGAGCAAGTCAACTTCCTGAAATACAATTGCAACAACACCTATGCAGCTGACTGGACATCGCTCATTCATTCATGAGACAATTGCCAAATGATATTTGCCACGGGAAAAGATCGCTTCTCTTGATCGTAATAGACGATGCAGAATATTCACCTCATATCACAATAAATAAATTGGCTTAATAAAACCTTTATTTGCCAACATCTCAATTACTCGGGAAACAGTGACGCAAAAAGAAAGAATTTCACTCTTTTTCAAATAGTTGAAGTGAAAATGCTATGCAGAATTACGTTTCTGTGCAAAAAAGCGATGCAATTCTCGTAAAATTCAGCAAGCGATGGTTGGCTTTTCAGCAAAAATAGAAAAATAAATGCCTTTGTTAACGCACTGAAGTCGATTAAAAACATGCAAAATAAAGTTCAACAGAAATTCCAACAACGAAGTGCTTCTTGGGAGTGCATTAACCAAAGAAGGAAACAAAGGTGGCAATGCAAATATAGACCACTCCGGTTAACGCCAAAAATGTGCAACGACAAAACAGCATCAAGAAATTGTAGTACACCGCTGAATTAATATTCTGTTATGATTTCAAACGGAGTCCTACTGCGCTTTCAGCTCCAAAGAAAGTTTCTATTGAGTTGCGATATTCAAAAAGTCTATATAGGAGTTACGACCAAATACAGTTCTGAAAAGCCTAACAGTGAATAAATAACTCAGTTGATATAACGCACTTAAGAGCCATTCAACAACAAAAGAGAAAAGCATACATAAGCACTTACCTTATGTGACACAAAATATGGTTTATCAGCATCAGCAGCTTGACTCGCGCCTGAAAATATTACCAAATGATCTTGTGCAGTTATTAACTGGCTCACTCATCATTACAAAAATGCAAGTTCCTCTTCTGCCTCTGAAGGCGGGCAACTTGGAATGATAAGAAAAGCCTCGTGAATTGAATGCAAAGTCCATAAGACGAGAAGAAAGATGCGCAGTTATGCGGACCTAATGGCAAACTGCAAGCTGCCCGGTTCTACAAACGCTCTGAAATTAGTCAGTGGATTTAAAAAACTTTGGTCATGAATGCCGCATCTAACTAATTATCAGAACTTATCAAAATATGGCAAAAACAAATAGAACATTAGATTATCATTACTGACCACATGTATCAAATCTCATCGTTTACCCGCGTGAACCATCAGGAATATTCAGCAGAGAGCTAAAGAACGCACACAAACGAACCCCGCATCATCGTCTACCTTTGCAATATCCAAAAACATTTGGAAGAAAGGCAAAAAATTGTAACGTTATCAATGCTGCAATTCCACAGTGATAACCTACCGCTCACAGTTTATCACAATGATGAATAATTTAAATAAACAAAGGTTTTACACCAGAATTGATGTCATACATACTTTTTGCCACTGAATGTTCGGTGAAAGTGTCGACAATTTTGGAGACGACTCCTTCGACACCTCTCCTCTCATGGTGTAACCCCTCACGATGCACCACTCTCTGGGTAGGCGAAGATATATTGGGTCGATGAGTGTTGTCTGCACGATTTCGATTCGGATGGCTTACGCCTGCCACTGTTATATTCGCAAAATTCGTTATTTCAGCGGCTCGTGGCTTCCGATATTTCTGCAAACAAAAACGCTAATCAATTTGCAGAAAACTTTTTGTCTGAAAAAAGCGACTACATAACTGAGGAAATCTGCGTTGAACAGCTATTCACAACGTTAAAAAAACGCATCGTTAACAGGTACATTTCTTCTAGTTCGAGCATGGCTTGCTACAGCTTAGTCACTCTAGCAAATAAATGGTCGCACTAGAAGAAATAACTATACGTGTAAAATTTGCAAAACTAATATGGGGCAGAGATCGATGAGATACCGTGCGACTCAACTGCTCAGCTTGCACAGCCAACGTAATCGTTGAATTGAAGGTTTTGATGCGATATAGAGACAAACAGTTGCCTATTGTCCAGTGATGACGAAATAAGTAAATAAAAACAAAATAAGAAAATAAACTTTGATTACAGGGGTGAACGATACGAGGCCAAGAGAGGGAGGGTGGCGGAGAGAAAAGGGATTTTGGATCACACAACGGTAAACGAGGGCTAAGACTAGAGGAGAAGGAGAAAGAGTTATGCTAAATTGAATTCAAACATTAGATATGGTTCGATAACAATAGACAGTTGAATTTTCATGACATGCATATCGGGGAAGAGCATACGATTGAGCCGTCATTCTCAGCAACAAATTAAGATGAGGAGAATAAAATACGTGAATAGGGAAGTCAAGCAATGCCTACCTTTGGAGATTTGATATGCAATGCGAGTTGCACAAACGAATGCACATCCACAACAGGCGGATAGCGCATTAGATACTGCATGCACGCACTGAAGTCACCATCTAATACTGCAAATGCGTCCGCTCAAATGAGAAAAATTTACAAATAAGAAAATTGTCAGCACCGTTACCAAGCAGTCGTTGCCTTCCTCATCTCAGCAAATCGCATTTTCGATCCCCCATCGCATACTTACCAAAAGCCAATCACTAGGGGAGTATTTCCCATATATTTTTCGTTTTAGCAATAATTCCGTACATTCAATCTGTCTCAATGTTTTTATGCTGCTCCCTTTTGATCTGAATGCACCAAATTCAATACGCAGTTCTATTTATTTATCTCTGATATGCAAAAGGACTGTAATAACCTGCCAATTAGCTATACTCTACGTTGAAAACAGATGTCACTGATCAGGAAATAAATCAGCACTACATTGCTCAAGTATAACACACTGATTGTGTTATCTTTCTCAGATATTCCACCAAGTGAGGTTCATACCTTATTGACCGTTGTAACCGTTAGCGACTAAAGGCAAAGTCATAGTGAACAAATTGATACACTTCTGTCATATTGCAATTCTTTTATTTCAAGCAATGTGGTACCCCATTTTCCCACTGTGAACGGATCGGAGTTGCCGTATAATCGTTGTGACGGAAACTGCCATAAAACAAGCCGGTAATTAACTATAAAAAGTAACGAAGTCGCGAAGAATTAAAAAGCCTCTGTTTCAGTATCTGACTCCCTGCTTGCTCAAACATGTCGGCGGTAACACTAGGCTCTGTTGCATCGTCACTGAAGCGACTGCTTACTATCTTAACGCGCTCTCTTTAATAAGCTTTGCGACTCCACTGAAGAGTAGCATTTTTTTTCTTGTTTATGTTATCAGGCTATCCACCAGATTATCTCA
>JAARMF010005136.1:0-12598 GCA_022844705.1 Toxascaris leonina
TTTTTTGAGAGGAATTTACATAATCAAATAATATATCTTTATATTTATTGTAATTTTGTTTACTCTTCTTTATATTGATTTCAATAACTGCAAAGTCTTTGAAGTATCCATCCGCTGCTTTTATTTCTCCTATAAAATTATTAATTGAACTATTATTATCTATTCTTCTTATATATTTACCTCTTCAGTTAAATTGCTCGTAAATTAAGTTTGTTATTTCTTTATTTTTAAAATAGTTCACTGCCTCATATATTATTTTTGGTTTAAATTTGGTATCCATAAAAATATTTCATATTTCTTCATATTTTGTTTCATATATTTTGTTATTATTTTTTTGAATACCTTTTCCTATTAAAAAGTTTCATAATTTTGTATTAGAATTATAGTCACTTGTTTTTTTTAGTTCATCAACCACGTGTAAATTTGTTGCTATGTAAAACGTTGACATTGAAGAATTTTCTTTTTCAAGTTTATAGTCAAGTATTCATCCTGTTCCATGTGAAACATGATGCATAGTTGAATTATTCTCTTTTGTTTCAAATTTAATAGAAATAGTTTTGTCAAAAATTTTTTGATATTGACTATTTTTTGGAATTCATGTTTTTACAAAATTAACATCAGATATTAAATATGAGCGTGTACAAGAGAACAAATATGAATGAAAAATATTAGTCCCTATAAATATAATTCCAATACGTTTAAGAAATAAAATTTTTTTAAAGTTCATTTTTGATACCAACTTTTAAAATTTTTCTTATCTTATTTAAAATTATATACTCATTAAAAAAAACAACTGTTTTTAGACTTTTTTGTTTTTCTAAATATTTTTTATATTAAAAAATTATTTTTTGTTCTAATTCTAGAGTTTTTTGATTTAAAGTATAAAATGATCGGAACATACTTTATTTGAAAAGTTGTTCGTAGTGTATTTTCTAAATATCTTGAATAACTGAAATGTAAGTACTGTGGATTGTTACAAAATAAAACGAATGTAGGAACTTGTGCTTCAATTTGATTAGTAAAACTAATGTGTATTCTACCGCCTTTAAAAAAAGGTGGTTGATTATTCATTTGTGCTTTAGAAACAACTTCATTCAAAGCACTTGTTGGGAGTTTAATTAGTAAATTTTTTTCTATTTCATCAATAATATTAAAAAGTTTTTTTAAGTGTGTTTTATTTTTGGCACTTATAAAAATTATTGGTGCATATGTTAAATATTTAAATTGTTTTCTTATTTTATCACGTATTAAATTTTGGTTTTTTTCACTTTTATCTGTTATTAAATCTCATTTATTAACAATAATAATTACTGGAATATTAGCAGAAAAAGCCAAACCACCAACAATTTCGTCTTGTTCAGTAAAAGGAACACTGCCATCCAACATTAAACAAACAATTTTACTTCTTTTAATAGCTTGTTTTGATCTGATGACTGAAAATTTTTCTATCCCCTGTTCAATTTTTCCTTTTCTTCTTATTCCGGCGGTATCAATAATTGTATAGTTTTTATGACCGTGTTTAAATTTTATATCAATTGCGTCCCTTGTAGTTCCTGGAATTTCTGATACTAGAACACGTTCATAATTTAATATTGAATTAACAGTTGTTGATTTGCCAACATTTGGTTTTCCTATAATGCAAAAAGGCAAATTATTTTCTTGCTCTTGTTTGTTATTTTTGTCGGTTTTTTCAATGCTTTTAATTATTTCATCTAATAAATCACCAATACCAATTCCATGTTCACTAGATATTAAAATTGGCTTACCAAAACCTAAATTGTAATATTGATTTAAATTTAATTTTTCTCTTTCAGATTCGATTTTATTTATTGCCAATATTACAGTTATGTTTTTTTGCTTATGCAATAATTTTGAAATATACAAATCATCTTTGGATATTCCGTCTTTTGCAGATGTGATAAAAATTATTACTTTAGACTCCGAAATTGCATAATTAACTTGATTATTTATTTGTTTTTGTATTGATTCCTCGGAATTGATTATTCCACCGGTGTCAAATATAACAAATCTTTTCGTTAATCATTCGGTTTCTCTTTCAATTCGATCACGGGTGATATTTGGTTGATTTCCAGTGATGGAAATTTTGGTTTTTGTTATTCTGTTGAATAGAGTAGATTTACCAACATTTGGTTTTCCAATAATTGCGACTTTTAGCATTTCTTCTCCAAAGTGTTTTTATAATAAATAATAATTTTTTCTGTAATATTTTCAATTGTCAAATTTGATCCATCTATGTAATATGCATCTTTAGCTTTTTTAAGAGGAGAAATTTTTCTTTCTTTATCTTCTTTATCTCTATCATTTATTTTATTTAAAACTTTTTCATACGTAATACTTGCATCATTAAAAATTTTTTTAAATTCTTCGTATCTTCTTTTTGCTCTTGTTTCATTATCAGCGTCCAAATATATTTTTACGCATGCTTTTGGCAATACTACTGTTCCTATATCTCTACCGTCAACAACTATATTCTCTTTTTTTGCGTTTTTTCTTATTATTTTGGTGATATATTTTCTTATCTTACTGTTTTGGGCTATATTTTTTGTTAATTCACTAATTTCTGCACTTTTAATTTCTTTTGTTATATCTTTATCATTTATTAATATTGAGTTTTTATTTATTTCAATTTTTAAATTTTTGACTATTTTTGAAATTTTTTTAAAGTTTTCAAGTAAATTATTTTCTTTTAAATATCAAGCTATACCGCGATAAATATTTCCGCTTGAAATGTATAAAAAATTTAACTTTTCACTAATCGCTTGAGCAACAGTTGATTTACCTGAACTAGCAGGTCCATCTATAGCAATTTGATATTTTCTTTTATTAAAATTTTTTTTGAACATAAAAAATATTTATATTACTAAATACAATACGAATAGAGCTATGACGATAAATGAAATTGAAATTCCTATTCAAAAACTGATTTTATAAATTTTTTTAAAAGAACGATTATTTACATTTTCCAAATTTAGTTGATTTTCTTCATTAAAATTCATAAATTGATTTTTGTAATTTGTTTTGTTTCTAAGAATGTTATTTAGTTTCTCTAAATCAACTTTAGAAGTTTCTCGAAAAGCATCAATTTTTTTTTTTAAATTTTCAAAATCTGTTTGTTGTTGTTTTATTAATTGCTTTCCTCTGTCAATAACCAATCATCCCTTTTCAAATTCATCGTTTATTTGAGTTTCAAATTTTATTAATATTTCTCTTATTTCATCTTGCATTTGAATTAATTTTAGTTTGTTAAATGATTGAATGAAATTTTGAATGTTTAAAATTTCAGTATTTTTTGATTGATCAATAGTCATCAAAGTTAAAAAATCAAAATGCATTACTTTTGTGTTATATAAAATTTTTGTGCTTAAATTGTTCAATTTTATTCGATAATCATTGATTTTATCGTTACCTTCATCAAAAATTTTAGTTAGTTCATTTTGATTTTTAATTTGATTTCTATACGTTTTGTAAATTTCAAATCTGCTGCTACTCATAACGTTATATATTCAGGATTTAGATCTATAAATTTCGATCATTCTAACAAATAAATTATAAATATTTTTATATTAAATGTGTTTTGTATTTTATTAAATTGGATGTTTTTAAAATTAAAATAAAATTTTTTATTTTCTAATTTTTTTATTATAATTGTACGTACTTTGATTTATCAATAGTTTTAAAGAATTTAAAAAATTTAGAGAATTTTGTGTATGTGAAAAAGTATTAAAAATGTTCCGCCTTTTTATAAAATATTGTTTTTTTTGGGAATTTTTTTTACTGTTTGTACAGTAATTACTGATTTGATGGTTCCAGTTATTATGAGTAGTATGCTAAAAATATTACTTCCTGTTTTTAATAGTGAAAATGGTTTTGATTGAAATAATAAATTTGGTGATCCAACTGGTAATATTAATATAGACCAAAAATACGATCCGATTGTAAACTTTTTTCCAGGAACCGAATCTAATCTTTCTTTATTAACATATCAAAATGTTTTAATTTTAGTGATTTGTATTTTGTTGATTGTGGTTGTTATCGGATTAATTTTTGGAGCAATTTCAACATATTTAGCATCAGTTGTTTCCGTTAATATTGCTAAGCATGTAAGAAGTGATCTTTTTAAAAAAATTCAAAATTTATCTTTTGACAAACTTGATAAGTTTGGTAACTCAACATTAATTACGCGTTTAACAAATGATATTGATCAAGTAAGAATGATGATATTATTAGGTATGAGAATAATGGTTAGGGGTCCGCTATTACTTATAGGCGGATTAATATTTGGTTTGTTAACAAGTTTAAATATGTCGTGAAGTTTTTTATTAGTGTTCCCTTTAATGGTAATGATGTTAATAATTGGTGTAGTTTACGGTATACCGATTTTTAAAAAGAGCACCATCTCCATTGATAATGTTAACAGACAATCACGCGAAAGTATTTTAGGAATAAGAGTTATTAAATCATTTAATTTAGAAAACAAACAAGAAATAAAATTTAATGAAGCTAATAAATTTTGAAAATCTTATAACATTAAATCTTCTTCTATTTTGCCAGTTACAGTTTCATCAGTAACTTTTATTGCTAATTTAGGTGTTGTATTAGTTCTAATTCTTCTTGGTTATATAATAAATGACGCCTTGGGTAATAATAATATAAGTCTTGCAAGTGAAAATTTAACAAATTATCAATCATTTGTAGGTTATTTAGGTTATGTTGTTTTAGGTATGATGTTAACAGTTATGTTAATTGTTAATTTGAACAGTAGTATTGTTTCATCAAAAAGAATTAACGAAGTGTTTAAAACAAAGAATAGTATATTGGCATTAAATACTAGCAATGATTATTTAATTCAAAATGGTGAAGTAAAATTCAATAATGTTACCCTTAATTATTTAAATAAACCCGGAACAGATGATGCTTTGTCAAATATTAGCTTTCATGTAAAACCTGGTCAAACAATTGGAATTATTGGTTTGACGGGTTCTGGAAAGAGTTCTTTAGTTAATTTGATAGGTAGGTTGTATGATCCAACTTCTGGTTCTATTGAAATAGATGGACGTGATATCAAAGATTATTCTTTGTCAGAGTTGCGTCATAAAGTTGGTTTTGCTTTACAAGAAGCTATTTTATTTAGTGGAACAATAGAATCAAATATTAAATTTTCAAAACCGGATGCGACCCAAGAAGAAATTGAGCAAGCTGCAGAAATTGCTTGTGCAAAAGAATTTATTGAATCCAAAACTTTAAAATATAAAAGTGAAGTTGAACAACGTGCTAAAAATTTGTCTGGGGGCCAAAAACAAAGATTGTCATTAGCTAGAACATTGTTGACAAAACCAAAAATTTTAATTCTTGATGATACTACAAGTGCGTTAGATGCAATAACTGAAAAAAAATTAAGAGAAAATATTACTAAGTATTTAAAAGATACTACGGTTTTTTTAGTTGCTCAACGAATTTCTGTAGTAAAGGACGCAGATCAAATAATTGTACTGGAAAATGGTAAAATATCTGGTTTAGGAACTCATGATGATTTAATTAATACTAATACTGTTTATCAAGAAATTGTAAATAGTCAAATGCAACAGTTAAAGGAAGAATAAAATATGTTAAACAAAGTTCAATTTAATAATGCTTTATCTCAGGAAAAAAAGAAAAAATCTTCCAATTTAAAACGTTTGTTTTCAATGATGGACAATTCGTTGGCATTTATTTTTTCTGTTATTTTGTTAACTATTGTTTCTTCAGGTACAACTGTGTTTGCAGTGTGAGTATCCGGATATACTTTAAATAATTTTATTTCTAATTTTCCAAATCTAATAAACATGAATTGATTTTGATTTTGAATTGGCATTTCCATTGGTGCTTATTTAATTAATTTTTTGAGTTCTCTAATTCAAGGGGTAATTATTGTCAAAGTTTCAATCAATCTTGTTTATAAATTGAGATGGCAAGCTTATCTAAAATTACAAAAAATGCCAATTGGTTATTATGACTCAAATAGTAGTGGTGATTTGATGAGTCGATTAACAAATGACATAACAAATATTTCTCAAGCTTTAATTCAATCGGTAGCACAAATGGTTACTGGTGCATTTACAATGATTATTTCTTTTGTTGTTATGTTATTGCATGCTCCTATTTTAACTGTTATTGTTATAGTGGTTATTCCGTTGTTATTTTCGCTTATGGTGATTTTAATTAAGAGAGCTAAACCTTACTTTATAAAGCAGCAAAAATATATAGGTGATTTAAATGGATATATTGAAGAATATATAAGTGGCCAAAAAGTTACATCTTTATTTGAGCGTCAAGACATCGTTATTGATAATTTTGATGTATTAAATAATAGACTTGTAAAAAGTGCAGTAAAATCACAAACGATTTCTGGTTTTGCTTATCCATATGCATCTTTTGTAACAAATATGGTTTATATTTTTTCATATATGTTTGCGTCCATATTTATTATTTTTAAAGTTCCTAGTTATGGTGTTATTGATATATCAGGAAGTAGTCAAGTAAGTAGTGATTTTACTTTTGGTTTATTAATTACTTTTGTAGCTTACTTAAGAACATTTGTTACCCCTTTAGGGTCTGTATTTGGAATATTTAACGTTATTCAAGCCGGATTTGCAGGTTTAGATCGAGTTTATAATATTGTTGATCTTGTGCCTTATCAAGAAGATCCTGAAGCTAAGGTAATCGAAAAAATTGATGGAAAAGTTGAATTCAAAAATGTTTCTTTTGCTTATGTTAAAGATAAACCGATACTTAAAAATATAAATTTTATAGCCAATAAAGGTGATAGAATAGCAATAGTTGGACCTACAGGTGCTGGTAAAACAACTATTATTAATCTTTTATCAAAATTTTATGATATTAATGATGGGGAATTGTTAATTGATGGTATTGATATTAGAAAAATTAAAGGTCAGAGTTTAAGACAAAATATTTCTATTGTTTTACAAGATACATTTTTATTTACTGATACCATCAGAGCTAATATTCATTATGGTAATTTAAAAGCAAGCGATGAAGAAGTTATTAATGCTGCAAAAAAAGCAAATGCTGATCACTTTATTAGACAACTTGAAAATGGTTATGATGAAATAATTAAAAATAATGGCGAAGATCTTTCAGTTGGACAACGCCAATTGTTAGCTATTGCAAGAGCATTTATTTCAAACTCAAATATTTTAATACTTGATGAAGCGACTTCTTCAGTTGATACATTAACAGAAAAGCGCATACAAGATGCCATGGAAAAATTGATGAAAGAAAAAACATCATTTATTATTGCGCACCGTTTATCAACTATTAAAAACGCAACAAAGATATTAGTAATTAAAGATGGTACTATTGTTGAGCAAGGAAACCATGATGAATTAATGTTGAAAAATGGTTTATATGCAGGTCTTTATAATAGTCAAACAAAAGGCGGGACAACGACATCATTGTTGGAATAATTTTGCGATTTGTCTATCTATGTGTTAATTAGAATTTAATTTATTATTTTTTAATCCAATAATTAATAATGATATTTATGACTTTAATCAATTTTTAACACTGGAAAATGTATTTATCTTATGGAAAAAGCTAAATTTAAATCTTTGTTGAAATTTTATTTTAAATTGTGTATTAGTTCTAAATTTATTGATACATTTTCTGTTTTTCTTTTTGTGTCTAATCCATTTTTAATTCTTCTTCTTAATTTTTTAGACTATCAAATAACAAGTTATTTAGCACTTATTATTTTGATTATTTTAATGTTATTACTATTATTTGCGGTAATATTTGTTTTTAAACTTTTTAAAGAAAGTCAAGAAAATTATTTTGATATAAAATTATTTTGCTATTCATATTCTAGATTTCATATTTTTTTTACTAAAATCTTATTATTTTTTTTATGAATATATTCAATAATGTTATTTCATACATTATTTGATATGTTTTTTTTATTTATTAACCAACAAAATATTTTTTATTTCTTTTTAATTTCAAACATATTAATAACACCATTTTTATTATTATTGTTTATTTCAATATTTGTTCTTATTTCAAAAGTTTGCAACAAAATTGGTTTTAGTATTGTTGCTTTATTGACAACATTATTTTTATGTTTTGGTTCATTATTTATAAGACCTTTAAACAATAAAGAAATAAACAATCAAAATAATAATAGTTCATTAATTAAAGTATGTGATCAAGATCAAGAATTTTATTTAAGCAAAACAAGTTATATTGATGAGTACAATTATGTTCCAAGTTATATGTATGCGTTACCATCGGAATGATTTTTGACATTTTATTCATCATTGTATGTTAATTTAATAAATAATCAATTTTCTTTTCAAAAACAAATGTTTTCTTTAGACGGTTCAAAATTAATAAAAATAGATATACCAACAATTGATTTAAACAACTTTATTGTTTTACTGCCGCAAGATGTAAATTTTGCTAAATTAAGTGATTCTCAGCACATTGAATTAATTTTGAAAAATCTTGATTTAGTATTAAAAAATAATTCTTGATTTAATTGAACTGATAAAGATATTGTTGATTCTTTAATTTTAAAGTTAACAAACAATATTGATTGAACAAACGCATTAAATGATAATGAATTAACGATAATAAAAGAATTAACTGGGATTAATCAAGAATATAGTCAATTGTTTTACTTAATTAAATATAAAGATTTATTATCATCAAAATTAAATTTAATACGTAATGAAATTAAAAAACGTTTTAATAGTCATTTGTCAGAATTAATTTATTTTCTATGAACATCTAAACAAACCCAGATAAATTTATTTATTGATAATAATGTTTTAAATACGAATAAAAATATAACTGAAATATATCCCGAGTTGAAAATAGTTAATGTTTCTAAACCGATTTTAAATGTTGATCTTGATTTTATTAAAAATGATTTAATTAGATTTTCACCAAATAATAATGTTTTTTATTTAAACAATAAAAAAAGTTATCAACAAATACCAAGTGAAGTTTTGAATAAGATTCCTGAATTAGCAACCAAATCTAGTTGAGATGAATGCATAAATAAAAATAGTGTTTCATATAAACAAATTAATAATATAATAATCTTACTCAGAAACACTTTTTCAGATTTATATGATTTTTCGTTATCTGAAAATTATTTTGATTTAAATACATATTTTTATTTTATGAAATTAATTTCAGTACCAAACTTAAATTATTCTGAAATTTTAATAGTATTTGTAACAATAATCAATATAGGATTATTGCCATTAACTTATCAAAGTTATAAAAAGATGGAATATTTTGTATAAAGAAAGATTTTTTGGTTATTTTATGGAAATTGAAGAGAAAAACGAAAATATTTTATTGATTAACAATAATCAACAAAAATTAAATGAATTATCTGATAGTTTAAATATAAGTTTTGATATTTTGAAAAACAATATTTTAAATTTATTAAATGATAATGTTTTAATAGAATTAAAAAATGTTAATGTTTTTTATGAAAAAAATAAACAGGTATTATTTAATGTTTCTTTTAAAATTTTACCTGGTAAATTCCATATATTTATAGGGGATAATGGCGCTGGTAAATCTACCACTATTAAAACTATTGTTAAAGCACTTTCGCGATACAACGGTGAAATTATTTATCATAAATCATTAGAAAATAATCAAAAAGTTAAACAAATTTCTTATTGTTCAGATAAAACAATTTTTCCAACAGGTTTATCTTTGTATAAATATTTGTGTTTATTATCTACGCTAACAATAAAAAGAGATCAAGAAGTTAAGCAAAACGTATTAAAGTATTTGGAAAAATTTGATTTATTGAGATATAAAAATAAGAATCCTAATAGATTATCGTCTGGACAAAAACGAAAAATATTTTTAATTTCANAAAACCACCACTATATTCATATAAGTTTTTTCTTATATAATTTTTATCTTTATTAACAACTGCTTGAAAAATATAATCAACTAATCCATTTTTCAAATTATCGTCTAATGTACCAACTTCATCAAATACATTGTTAGGTCTTTCAAGCAATTTTTTATCAATAGTTGAATCAAATGTGTAAACTGTGTTAACACTTTTATTCTTATAAACTCCATTTAAAATATCGTTTATTTGCTGTTTTTTCAAATGATTTAAATCATCGTATATTTTGCCGTTGTAATAATATTGATGGACAATGTGTTGTTCATTTACTTCATACGGACCAATTAATTTCATATCTTTAATTCCACTTATTTCATTTTTTATTAATCCAAATAATCAAGCATCAGTTACTCCGCCGTTCCACATATATTTAACATCTCCATTGTCAAATACATAGCAATTTAATTCTTGTTGATAAATTATGTCATACAAAATTAAAGCAACTTCTATTGCTGACAAAGCAACCTTTAAAAAAGGAATAGTTGAAAATATTGGTGTTAATATTTTTAAGAATCCTATTAATTTATGAATTTCACTTAATGTGCCTATAAAGTCTAATGAAGCTTTTAACAAATCCATTATTTTCTTTTCAATAGATTTAACAATTTCGTTGTTATTAAATAAAACTTTAGCATTATTTAAATAACTTTTTGCAAAAAATTCTAACAAATTGAAAGGTTTTATTAGATCAATTATTTCTTTTATGTTGTTAAACTTTTTTAATAACAGATTTATAGATAACGACAAAGAATTATTTTTAAAACATTTTTGTGAAAATATAATGGAAATTATTCTTTTATAATTTTTCTCCGGATTTGAAATTAAATCTTCAATTTTTTTAATTGCATCTTTACTAAAACCATACATTAAATCTGTTTCATTTATTGTTTTTCCAGATTGTATTTTTTGTAAATCTTTTTGTGCTGATTCAATCGCTCCATCAACCATCCTGCTTGAAAAAAGGATATTTTGAGAAAACAATGAATTAATTGTGTTTAAATCATTTGATAATAAATTATTAGAAGCTAAAATTTCTTTTAAATTATTTTTTAATTCTTGCTCAGTAATGCTATTCATACATTTTCAAATTTGAATAAATCAGTAATCATATTTACTTGGTAATTTTTTATCAAATAATTTCCTATATAAATCAAGATCCGGTTCTATAATATTTGCAAATTTAAAATTTAATAAAACCAAATTACNGAAATCAAATTACTTACAAATTTCATTCCTTGTAATAAATCAGGATATTCTTGACTTATTATGTCAACATAACTTTCTACATCCACATTTAAATTGAAATTTTGTTTATCAAATCCTAAAAGTTTTTGAATAGAAAAAACTTCATTTTTAGCATCTTTTCTTAATAAAAATTGTCTTGGAAAAATAGTTTTAATTAATTGATCATAATTAATTGCTACATCGTTAAACACTTTTCTTGTTTGATCAAAAATTTTTTGTGGAGCTTTTTGTTTAATTAAATTTTCTACAATATTAACAAATGCTATAGGCAATTTTAAAAATTGATTAAATTTTTTTCCCTTCTTTATAGTATTAATCAGTTCCATTAATTCATTGTAAACTACAGGATATTCACTTTCCAAAGTGTCAAAATATTTTCTTTCTTCATCTTCTAAACCAACAATGAGAAATGGATACTTATTTGATTCTATTTTTTGATCATCAAAATGAGTAATGTCTTGACCAAGATTATTTAAAAATTCGGTAATTATGTTTGACTCTAAAGTATTTTCAACAAACTTACTGTCAAAATAGTTAACTTTTTGTCACATATTTTTATCTCGCATTTGCAAAATACTTGTTCCCGATTTGACATAATAAGGCCCATATAAGTTATATTTATCTTCTTGATCCAAATCAACAACATAATTTGATTTGCCTTGATTTTCATCAATATCTATATATGAATAATTATCAATCGCATTGATAACTGAAACAGGGTTTGTTTTAATTTCATTTTTATCATAATAGTTATATNNNAATAGTTATATTGGTTATTTTCATCTATAATTTCTAAATATTCTTTTTTGTTTATATTCACAAAAGATTCAATATATTTTTTTGTATCTTGATTATTAATCGTATTGAAATTAATAGTTCTGGAATTATTACCGTTTGGAGCAGTAATTACAAAGTTATCACTATTTGATAAATAATTTTTATATTTATCTAAATTTGATTCAATATATATTCTTAATTCTTCTTTTGTTCTAAAATAAATTCCATCAAAATAATAAGCATCATGAATTGTTAAATATGAATCTTTTGCAGCTTTTTCACTAGTAAATATTTGATTATTTTTGCCACGATATATTTTAGTTTTATTGATTTTTTCATTATTATCCAAATTATGAATCTTATCATATTGATTTTCTAATACCATGCCGTCAACTGTTGTTTGTAAATTTGATGAAGAAGCATTATTAAATTTATAAATTTTAGTTTTGATAAAATTTAATAAATCCATTGGATTATTGAAAAACTCAATTTTATTATTACATTTTAACGACCAAACTTCATTCGCTGTTATTTTATTAGTATTTTTATTTACCATTTGTTTGGCGTATTGCATTAAAGATTCTTTGCTGTAAAAAATTTCATCACCTAATTTAT
>JAARMF010005140.1:0-12587 GCA_022844705.1 Toxascaris leonina
CAATTTTGGATAGCAGTCCCTGAAAAGGTCAAGTACAATAGCCATAGAACGTCGCAATATTTTTAGAGCATTGTATATCAGGGAAGGGAATGAATAGTCGATCGGACGTGTGGCTTATGTAACTACCTTATTTTCCAAAGTCTGAAGTATTTTAGCATGTGCAGATCTCCTAGGACACTTGAAAATTAACCTTCCAGATAAGCGCAAATTCCCTAAGAAGTTTNNNGCTCATTTGTAGTCTTTGTAGTTCCCCGTTAGGTTGGCGATTGTTGTGGAAGACGGGCACTCGAACTTGTGTAATGATACGTGGATTTTTTCTACTTCTCTGGTGAACCTGTTTGCCATTCTATTCAGTTATGAGGGACCTGAGGAAGTATTTCTGCTTGCTAGGTTTCATTCTTCACTGTTACGTTCGTGTTGATTCGGTGAGTCATTGGGCGGTGAGAGTGAATGCTCCACCTAATGGCGCATTTGGGTTGGGTTGTGGTCAACGAAAAATGTGAAGAGTAGAGGGTAGGGGGGAGGGGAGAAGCCGTTCGAAAGAAGAAGAAAAATTCTGTGACGCCCATTGTGAGTTCCGCATTAAATACACTATAATTCCCGTTTAATTTCGCTGAGATGAACTTTTTTAAAGATGTTTTCTACGTCGTTATTATTTCAGGTCGGCCATTTTGCAGGATATCTTTTATGGGACAACTTTACGGACATTAAAGCAAGCAGATTTGGTCTTCCCCCATATTGAGCATTGAGAACTGAATAAAAACGAAATCTGGACATTTCAATGTCCATAGAATTCTCGGCGCATTCCGAGACTATCATTTGAAATGACTGTGGAATTCGCTTAAAGGGCCAAATTTGCAATATACCCTCAGCTAGCACCTCTATAAGGTATTTTGGCTTAGTGGGTCCGGGCACTGAGAAACCGTTCGAGGTGAAACAAATGAAGAAAGTTCAGGCTGTGTTCCTGCACGTACCAGCAGTTTTTGGTAGAAAAATCTGAAATTTCGTACGGTCTATAGCCGTCACAAAGGGAAGCGAGTGGTTGTTGCTACGCTGGACTACCCAGCTACAAAGCACTCTCGCGAACACGAAATTTTTTAGTGTTTTCAAGTGCAGCCTGTTTTCAGCAATAACTTCAAGTTGGCATGAGTCAGACACCTATGTTTTACATTATATGAAACAGACTCCCTTATTGAATCGCCCCTTGAGCCTACGGTACTGACAAAAGCACAAACGCGCACATACATATTCAAGGTCACGTCACCTTCAGCAGAAAGTCCGCTGCAAAATTAATGCACATTGTGCCTTAGCTTATGGGGCAGTTTCGAGTAAGTTTTCGAAATTGGGACTATCAGTGAGTGACTGTGAGGATACCTGCGAAGATTTGTCGCGCGCCTCTTTACGATAAACTGTCTCGTTTTGTGTCGTGGTGAGTGAATTCGAGTCTTGTAATTCTTGATCGCCCATCAAGATAAGGCGTGAAAATTTCCAAAGCATTCTCTGTGAATATTCTGTGGAAATTCTAGAAATTTGCCGTTGCAAAACAATGCATGCTATAAAAGGAAGATGATAAAATGGGTCATTATCTATGAAATGTTGTGGTAGCAAGCGTTCCATAAAACATAATCAGTCGAGCTTCCTGGCTGGTAAAACAAGTTTCTATGTCGTAGGTTATGAAACCTCTCCGATAGATATTGAAGTGACTGCATAAGATGGCAACAACGATAAATGGATCCTACTCGATCAGGATCGATTCAAGCATTTCGAGAGTTTATTTAACGCTCATATGATTGCTTTACTTCTCCGGTTATCCACCTTATTATATCCGGTTATCCAATATTTGGTCTCTTTCCTCGTTAACGGGTTCTAAGTATGATGGCATTAAGAATCGAATTTTGCAAGACGAAATTTAGATGTTCGAGTTAATGGTGATTCCATTCGAGTGAGCAGCAAATAACGAGCTTTGGTTTTACAAATTTCAGTACTCACTCCCCAGATAAATCTCTTTTATAGTGCTTTTCCATCGTTCGATAGATGTCACTTGATGGAAATTCCAGAATATGCGACTGACCTCTGGAGCAGTAGTGGCAAGAATCCTGCGTTTATTTTGATCCCAAATACAGCTCCATATTCCGAACACTGCAACTCAAGCAACGTGGAAGGGATGATAGAGAGACTATGATCTATTTCGAAAGATTCAGCAGTGCCACTCAACCGACTAAGCAGTTTCGTGAATTGTCAACAAATTGAATCGAACATCTTCGTGAATCGTGAATCGAACAATCGGCGCATCTTTCAAACAAACCGAGCGCATACATACAATCGCCGCGAAAGATTCCTCCCATCGATTGCTTCCATCCCTTCCTCGAAAATTGCCGCGGAATCGCCGTGTCCCATTCTCGAAAATCGCCGCGAAAGATTCATTCCATCGATTCCAACGTCGTCCACTTCTGCAACGCTTCTCCTACTCTCGTTTCAAATTATAATTGAATTATCCGGCAGATCGGAAGCTTTTACATTGCATTCCGCCCATCAGATCAACCATTTATTGTTATAGCACTCTGTGAGGTTTTGNGATACGAAACCCACAAGCATTATCCTTTTCATAGGAAACAGCCTCATAAATATGCGGGCATGAAGACATGAGATGCGCCTTCGCTGAAACCTGATGAAAAAGCGCATGCAGAATAAGGCGCATACGTGCAACTGCGAATAAAGTACATCATTGAAGGCATCTCCATTCCCTTGTTCCAGCCGCGTTATATGACGCGATTGTTACCATTTATGGCTGCAATACAGATGCTTTCCACAGTTCTCCTGCCGAGAATTTGTTCCTTCTACGACCTTATTTTACCTATGACGGCTTGAACTCCTTGATTATTAGTAAGCTTTTTCATTGTCAATGCTTGTCAAATAACATTCCTCCACTTAACAGCCCGGGGTAAGGGGCGGTAAGCTGCGCATTATCTGCGCCACTTTTATCAGCTTTACCAACACGAAGAAGAAAGTCAAATGTGATGTATCTGATGGGGATATATATTTACTGCTGCAAGTTCATGTCNTGGACGTACTTTTCCAATTTTGATCGTTCATGTCCTTCATCCATATCATTCTGGGGCTTAAATGCAAATAATATCGAACATAACATATCTTGTCGCGCCACACATTTCAAGGAATATAGATCTACGCAGATAGTGAATGTAGGCATAACGAACGGAACGTATGTATACGTTAGTCGAGAGACATCCCCTCTTATGAATACATGCAAAACGTTCATTCATTTATTCATTCATTCATTCATTCAACAGGTTTAACTAACGAGCCTATTTAGGAGCCGTAAGAATCCACTATTGCTAGATTTCTGTCATCGTTCGAGTGTTTTCTAGGCACTTGGAGTTGGCACCGACCATTCGCTCAATCACACCCTTGTTTTGCGTGGTCATTATAGAATCGTATAACTCTAATTCACGATCAAGCATGCGAACGTCTGTTCGCAAACAATTTGCCAGGAGAGATACTCTCAGGACAATTCTAGTAAAAAATCGTTCAGTATTCCAGCTGTGTAACAGCTCAAAAATATTCAACTTCTATTTACCTGAGAAATCCTCCATTTGTGAGAGTATTCCAAACCCTCATTTTATTGTATTTTGCTTTCGAGAATAATTCTACTCGAAAAGGTCTTCGGAGCTGTTGTCCATTGTAGAGTATACGGAAGTTGCAGAAAGTTGACTGTTGAGAGCTATTAAAGATATTTATGATTTTAGTCTATGTTTACGACCCAAACATTTTCAGAAGCTGAAAGGCATACCTGACTGACGTGTCAGAAAATCCTCTCAAGCACTTCGATTGGACTATAGTGCGATGAGATCACTCGTTCAAAATAGCTGCTTTCAGCCAACTAGAACTAATTGCAGCAGCGATTTTGTTAAGAACTTCCGAAAAAACAGGTGCTGAGGGAAACGTTTCCACAAAACATGCCTGCCAGCTTCAACTTATGACAAAGCGTACCGATTTACCATTTGAATTCAGCTAGCAGAATGCAACATGCATACATCCCACTAGTTGAATTCATGTGTCGCCTCGTGTGTATTGCCTTGCACTCCTGTTGATTGTGTTGCATATTATCATGCATATGTTCAACAACTGAATTCGTGAAATAGGAACCGACATCTAGATATTGTGTAGGAACACGGTTACAGAGGCCTTCATGCGAATTGAGGGCATTCAGGAAATGAGTTAAATTTTCCAGAGATCTCTACCTTTAATTCACCTTCTAACTTCACGCAGAACTGAGCAATAGTTTGCTAAGGAGTTCGACCTCCGTCGCATGGGAATTTGGTGTCGATTGTGCAACCACATGGACACAAATGTTTTTCCACGTATGCACAAATACGCGCATCACCACATAATCACTCCTCGTACACCATGTATTAGAAACTGTCATTCGCACGCACACTTCGGTCATCAACGAGACGGAAGGAACTTCGCTCGCTGGTGCCCCGCTGTCATTGTAATCACTTGCACAACCTATACCACGTACTATACCAATCCTGCGCACACTACCCACTTTCCAAATTCTGCATACGGCATCGACCGAAGAATTCGCATGCCTATGCGAGGAGAGAAAAGAAAAAAGGATAAGTTGATGAGAGGGAATAGGCGTATAGCAGTCAGTGTAATATGCCAACCTGCCAGCTATTTGAAGTGTTCATTGTCTTCAATATTTCGTAACTCATTGCAACATCTATTATTCAGGTAAAGATCAGCCTTGCAGCGGTAGAGAAAGGATCAAGAAATATTCTAACAAAATCCTTGATGAACTGGCCGCTTAATCGACCACTGAAACCCCATCTGATGGTAACAGTCCCCCACTAACATAACTTTGTTGTGTACAATGGTGCAAATGTGAAGAGTAATGAAAGTGAACGTGTGGACGAGCACATGACGACGAGACGTCACAAAAGGAGATAAAGTGGACATCAAAACGGCAAGAATAGAAGATTCGCTGTCTTCGATCGGATCGGCGAACTGATTTTCCATACTGCGACCATCATTTAAACAATCAGAAAAAAGGAATTGTTCTGGTCGATTAAGCGGCCAGTTCATCGACCTCCCCGAAAGTACGCCACGAATGAATCATCTGCATCCACCTCCGTCATCAAAGTTATTTCGATCTTCCTTTCCCAAACAGGATGGTGAGCTGTTCTCCTCCACGCACTCCTTTTTCTTGTCTTGAGCCCTCTTAGTGGTATTTGCAAAGCAGGCGCAAACTCCAGACATTCACGTCACACTTCCAGCATTAACAGCTCTACGATTCGCGAGTTCAAGTCGCCCTATACGCATGACCGCGCACAATAATATAGTCATAACGTCACCAGTGTCACACACTGGCAGAACTAAATACCCCGAAGCTCAACGCAACCTACTGTCAACCCACTCCACAGTTAGAAATGTCTCTGACTCATCATTCATTTGCACGAAATTCATCCTTTTCCCCGAACAATGGACGCCCAATATGGCAATGCACTGTGGGAATCAGCCCACAACGGCTATCAGAAATACAGTCGTACCTTCGGTGGCGACAGGAGCACCGAAGCGGTCGGTCAAGTTGTTTTCGTCTCCCTTAAGCGATGAAAAATTTCGCGTTTCCTTGCAAATTGATAAGTCGATGAGATGTGGAAGTGAAAAGGAGTTAATTGACTGCATATGACGTCCACTTACGCCATTGTTTTCTTTTCAAAGAGCGTCCCACATAAGTTGTACGAAAAATTTTTCATTCAAGAGCCCATTATATGTTCACATGAAATGACAGAAACAATAACAGTATCAAAGTTCCTTGTCTTTATTGATTGCTTTCAAAAGAATTAATAAATTGCACGTCGCAATTCAAAAAAGACAAAATGAATTGCTACTTATTCATGACGCAAGGATTCATTCCGACAAAAATGTGGCCAATGACGGACGAAAGGGAATAGAAAGAACTGTCCTTCATTCCAAACGATCCCAGAAGAAAATGCCGTAAAATCGCAAACCACTTTTGAACGACTCTTCCAATATATTTTTAAACAAAAAAATGAAAGATAAAACACAAAAACCTGAGGTGCTCCTACAGTTCCGTTCTTCATACATTTGTTTCCGGCCAAACCATCATAGCACCTACCGCGATACATATCACTATCCATCATTCACAAAATATCAATCATAAAGGCGATAAAAGTGGTTGCAAAAATTCAGCTACTACATGTTACCTGTGCCACCCGTCTTTTTTGCAAGTGTAAAGCAAATAAAAGGGCCAGAGTAACCAAGTGGGACGCCGCTAATTTTAAATTTTCAATAACTCTTATGGCTGCTATCTGAAGACGCTAAAGCCGAGTTCCTCCCACCTTACTTCTTGAAATCATTTCTCAGAATCATTAGTAACGAGCTGGAAACGTTTCCAAAACTTTGAAGCAACTGACAAGACACCAAAAAGGTCGTGATACCCTACTCCGTGAGATAAAGCGTTCCACAACTTATCTGTTATCACCAAATCACGCAACTAGATAAATAAGTTATGAGGTGCCGGATTTTTGGCACGTCTCAAATCTAAAGCACGACGTTCTTAGCATCTGCATTTTACTCCTGCTATATCATGAGACACAAAGATGTGACAAGACTCAAGTGCATAGAATAACTCACCACCAAAACATATTAACGCGAGGCCACTCATACAAGATCGTTTGGAGTTCATGATATGTATCGTATGTCCTGATACATTTTATAACTAGATACAGGAGTTCACTTGGTATTGCTACTTGGCTTGATATATGCTGCTATGACAAAATTGCTCATCCTTGCTGAGGCCACTGACATGCTGTAGTTGAGACTTCCCTTTCCAGTAAATTAAGGAATTCTTAAAATCAACATACTGCTTTCTTCAAATCAGTCCCCTGCAAAAAAAACTTTGTCGTTGTCAAAACTTAAGCCTAACGACTTCAGTGGTAGAAGTTTCAAGGGCATGAACGGCAGTCTGAAGAGGCCAGGATTTGAACAGCCATCGCACAAACCGAGTCACAGAAATTAAAAGTAACAGATTCCTTTCACCTTCGACCTAGGCTTCCAGCATTCTTGTGGCCGTGCAACGAAGCAACCCCAACAACGAACTTCTCGTCACAAGAGATAGTAAGAATTGCAGCAGCCAACAACAGTCAAGACTTCGCACAGAAAAACTTTAAATGCATCTATTATAAATGAAGGTTCCATACGACATCACAAAGATAAGAACAGTAGATAATAAGATAAAACTGCGCATATCAGATGAGGATGCTATATAAGTTAACAACTATATTCTAATATCAAGTTCAAATATTGTTTGAATGCAATAAACATTCAACTGAGTCGTCCTCATGCTTACAGAAAGCATCGAAGAGAGATTTCTGCTCCTTCGTTAGACTCGATGAGCGAAGTAAAGCGGAGGTCCTGAAGCAGAAAACGTTTTGATGTGATCCTCACAGGCAAGCAAACAAAGCTCAACATTTATATACACACGTCGTGCATAAAAACCTCAGTAAATAAGCTCGGCATCGAGGATTGTGGTCGATGAAGAACGGATTGCTTTAGTGCTATGAGGGAGAGGAAATCGTAAGCAGTCAGGAAAAACACTCGTAAATCTTCAGGTCGGGTTTCGAAATCTCTTTAGCCAACTCCCAGAAACACCACTTCCACCATCCATACGGCTAAGCGCCTTTTATAGATGTGGTAAACAAAAAAAAAAGATCTAATATATTTCAACCGACAAACTTCAATAAACACTTCAAAATAGTGAAGCTATGTCAATTGGCAGCAAACTAGTGCTAGTCTTACACCACCCCTCCTCCCTCCCCTGCGTATCAACGGATAAGGAGTCAACGAAAGAGGTCATATTCTCCTCGATGTCGTCTTGTTTTCCCTCTCTTCTATCGCCTCAGCGAACGGCTGAAAACAAGGAATGCCACCGAAGCCGTGTTTGTGCAACTGTGACTGATACAGACGTGCCATCAAAACACCTACTGATTACTCCCTTGATTCTTCAACAGCAACAAAATATCCTCATAGAATTCAAATAGCAAAACTTCATATAATCATCGGCATGCCAAACGGCAACCTTGTTGGGAAATCCGATGTTATAGAAACTTCGCAAGAAAATTTGTGAGGATGTGTGGGCATCTCCCTCCCCCTACTAATACCAGTCTGCCAGCTTTAGTGAAGAATAAGAACGATCTTACATAATGACGTTGTCAGGAAGATTATCTGTCGTTTCGCTACTCCCAAACGAGCAGACTTCCTCAGAGCTTCCAGATTCGCCATCCTTTATGCTCCTTGCTCCACCTAATTTGTATGAGAACTGAGTCTGAAATCCAGTAATATCGGACAGTAGCATACTGAGGACAACAGTAGCATACTGGCAGCTTGATAACCACATAACGACAAAGGGTATAGACAAACTCTTTAGAGTTTTCGCGGCACATGCGCGTCTATATTAGGGAAATGGCCGACATTCCACATTTCCAAACCATCATACCTCGCCACCGAAACACCATACAGCTTGAACAAAGCCATCCCAGCTCGCACCTCTCAGTTTGCCCTAACCAGCTCTTTGAAACAATGCATCAAGAGCCCTCTTTCCTGACATGCTCCACTCTCCCTTCTGAAACCCTCCCTTTCCGGCTTTCACTTTGCTTCAAAAACCCATGCATATATCCATGTGGTAGCGAATGGAAGAATACATATGCCGTGGAAGTACAGAAGAGACACACAAAGCATACATCATACAACATGCAAAAGAGGTGCTAGTGTTCCAGTTCTGACGGAACGTTGAATACTGTCCCCAATAAGGAAACAATAAGAGCAGAAAAGGGTCAGCTTTCGCAATTTCTCAAGAGATGACGTTTAAGTAGACTTGCTACAGATTGCTTGTACTGTTAGCATAAGCTAAGCGCGAACTGGCCGTTGTCCTATTAACAACGTACAGTCGCGCAGCCTCCTGCTCTAGTCATTCTGTGAATTGGTAATGCCAAATACTCACCGTAAATGAAATCTGATGGTCGTATGCTATCCCCACTCCCTCCTCTTTCNCCCCCCCCCTTGCAACTGCCCATTATTTGAACCCATGTTCCATTCGAATACTTAATCAACACTGAATTTGGAACTAGCAGTAATGACGGGAAAAAAAGAGCTGCGAAAACTCGCTGAGCTTTTTAACAAAAGACCTGCATTTCGCCAACCCCTAATTGCGCCTTGAGCTTTGTTTTGAAACATGTTTTGTTTTCGTTTTTGAAGCATTCATTCTGCACATCAGCAACGTATCGGGAAATGCCATAGTGCCTCACACGATACATAATGCCTTTCTGCTGGACCCATGCAATCGATTCATTCGTTTCATACGCTACCAAAAAATGATGAAAAATATGCAGTGATGACTTCATATTACGAGTGGTCCCACAGCTTACTCTAATGCCTGTAACGTTTCTCATGATTCAGCGACCACTTTTTGAGGAGCAAAAACGAAGGTGCGCTCCACATCCATCAAATTTCGTACCACCAAATCAACTGGCATATGATTTGGATTGCTCCACAGCGAGAAGGAGAAAGAAGCAGAAAGAGAGAAAGGGAGAAATAGAAAAATAAACGGAGAAAACACGCTCTTACAAACCGCTCTTCAGATTAACATCTGCAAAGGCACACAAAAACGTTGTAGGCCGATAGATCGAGTTCTTTCACGTGTCAATTTATGAATGTACTCAAATGGCTTCTGTATGTACGAGCTCTCCCGTCTCAACAACCTTACTCTGTTTAAATCTTGACCACCTTCATTTCACTGATAGACCAGGGATCCTACCAAGTGCTCAAGAACTCAGTTCATTCTTGAATAACCCCAAAGCAGAAATGCCGAAGAACTTCTACAACAGTGGCCGAAAATCTTTCCCATCTTTCGCAGAAATTACCCAACAGAGTTTCACGAGGATGGGGTTGTTCTGTACTAGCATAGGAGGGAAAGACTAAGCCCCAGCGGGTACAGCAATTCCATGAATGACCCACTGCCTGTCCAAATGAGGGCAATTCCGCCCCATCCCCNATTTATGTCATGGTCAATCAAAATTATTTCATTCGCTTCTTCAACTATGGCGCGTTGTGATATGAAGAAGTGGAAAACTCCTGCGCACGAATGGTGTTCATAAATAAAAACCACTGCTGCAAACGATTCACTATAGCATAGCAATAGGAGTAGATGACCTCGTTCTCTATTATTTAACGAGCGTAATAAGCGCAGGAATAATACCTGAGAAGCAGTGCCATCTATTTTGGGCACTGGTCCTTCACGCGTTGCAGTGTCTTCATTTTCAGCGGGCAAAACATGATGGCCAAGCGGAGATAACAGTGTCGTTTCGTTGTCAGGAGTGTTTGTAGTTCCACCTCCTGGACCGTTGGAACCACTGCTTCTCACGCAATTGCAGTTTCTTTTGGTGGGAGGGAAAGATGACCTTCCTACCACTTGAAACGGTGGAACCGTAGCCCCCACGTAAAAAGATGGAGTTCGAATTACGTCACGCCAGAAATAGACAGACGTGTGAACCAAAATAAGCACTATATAGGAGAAACATTGTGGTAAGATACACATATTTGCATAATCCTCCTCAGCGCCGCACGCATAACAGGTGAAAGAAGTATTAAAATGTTCGGCAAGCATCGATCACAGGTGTTGCGTTAAAATTATGGTCGAAGGTGATTGAGTAATTTGCAACCAGCCTTAGCTTATCCTTTCAGTTCCGTGCATGAAGACAGGCAGCTGTTGTATTTAAAGTATCAATGAAGAGTACATTTCCAACTTGTAGTGCTCCTCTTCCTGTTAATGTCTGCACAATTTGCTCCCAACCAACGTTTTGTCTGCGACTAAAGCGGCCACTGCACAAAGTTTCGGCTGCACTTCTGAGNTTGTACAACGTTTTGGCTGCACTTCTGAGTAACTGGTTTTGTTCAGCAATTCCACCATCCACGATCGTAGTCGCCCTTCTTTAAGAGGAGGTTCAGTGGTACGCGTCAGCACCATTGGGTAGGCAATATAATTGCATGATACAGTATTTTGCGTCAAATACTTTCACACACGAAACTTTCTATCATCAGCAATACGAAAAGCTGCTATCTTAGAGGTCCTAATCAGAGGTGCTATAGCGCATTCACTTTTGCCACGGCACCACAAAATCACTTCCTCTACGTTAGACAGACAGACTCTCCTCNCTCTCCTCAACCAAGATGGAACCTGCAAAAATGACCATCAGCATTTGTCTTGACACTCTCAGAGGGCAAAGGCGCTGAGGAAGTGGGACTAATTCTCGCTGATTATGCGCGGACTGCGTCTTTGGGACGCAGAGCTCCAAAGTCATCGATGACTACATAGGTTTCGCAACTACGGCAAAAACCTAAACGCTCCCAACTTTGATTCCCGTTTTTCCGCCAGCTGCCACGTAGACCTATCGAAATGCACTCAATTATGAAGACGAATGGCATGATCTGAGTAGGTGAGAGATAGATCATTCCATATAATAAAACGAGCTTTCAATAATTACCTATACGACACTACAGCGTGATGAATGATAAGATGAAACCTTGCTTGAGTAGGGGCGCGATGTCAGTTCTATTGATGAAGGACGCTTTTAAAGGAAGCACTCTCGCTGGCTTCGTTCTTCCATGCAACAACGCTGTGGTAAAATTGTTCTGTGGAGAACACGATCCTTTCACTTCGCCCATCACCTTACGAATCAGCGGCAACTCAATCACTTTCTTCTCTCCCTGCAAAAACCTCTTCGATTCATCCTCTAAATCATATTCACATGCAAACATCTACCAACATATCATATGGACTAGCGTGCCGAAGTACTCAGCCATCGTTCCTCAGTCATATGGAGCATTTGATAAGCCTTGAAAGTTGCTAACAAACACCAATGACTTACAACAAAGCATCCTCCCTCCTTGTTTTCGAAACTTCACACTTATATCCTCTGATAGATTCCCTATTTGCCACCAAAAAGAAGGAGGTTTAACACGATTTTTTTTTCTCTCGCTAAACGTCCACCAGATATGGCGCTCAATCGTTCAGCAAGAAAATACATTGACAATTTGGCAATTTTTCGCATGAAAATCTGCTTCCAGCAATATGATGACTATCAATTACTCTTCTAGAGAACCGAGCTGTGAAAAGCAGTAAAGATAGTTAGCTCTCAGTGGATTCTTTTTCGGATATTGACGTTTGTAAGAAGTCGTCCAGGTTGCGAAGAAACTGTTAGTACTCGATATTCGCCTTGAACATGTTCACACCTTAAAGTACAAAGAAGGGTTGGTCTGCTTCAAGAGTTCGGTACTCTTCAAACCACACAGCAACTTCAGCACTGCCACCGAAAGCCTACTGATAGTGCTCTTTCTATTTAAGGAGCCTCAAAAACTTTCATCTTCGTGCAGAAATTTTTTGCCTTGTTCATTAGTAGGTTAGATTCTACAAGAACGCCGCCCCAAAATCCCACCTTACACAGATCTATAGGTCCACAGTCATCATCACGAGTCTAGCACGAAAAAAA
>JAARMF010005143.1:0-12583 GCA_022844705.1 Toxascaris leonina
CCGCCCAACGACACCGACAACCGGAACTATAACTTAGTGCATTTAATTGGTCACAAGCCAGTGTATCTGTTTTAGAAATTGGTGTGAGGCATCCCCTCTTATTTATTAGTCTCGGCTGCAAAGTTTAATAATGAAATATAAGAATACGAGATATGGTCGGGCAGGTCTAGTCTAGAATCTTTCTCAGAAATCGGTAAAAAGTTTGCAGGCGAAGTTAGTTCCATATACAAATCTTTCAGTTCAAAATGCTTAAGCAAGTCATATGCTCGTAGTACCTTTCCTTTGATATCGGTGGTTTTGTTCGAGTACAAGTCTGTGGTCAGAAATTGAGGGCTATAAGCTATGAGCTTAAAAGCTTGGAAATGTGGTGCTTCAAGTCTTGAGGCCCTTCAGACTGCATGAATAAGGTTCAATCCAGCATTTTTAAATGAAGGTTTGATGAAAGTTTGCATATTCAAAGCAAATCAGATGTTATTGTAAACATCATTTTTTACTTAAGTGCGAAATGGAGATAAAAGCAGTGCTGCAACGTGCACTTGTGGAGGATGGTTGGCCTCGCCTTGCAGCACATGTCATATTCTCGATCACTGATTGTCTTGAGAGATACGCTATGCATCGCTTAACGAAGAAAATCCCTTCGGATTCGGTTAGCTTCAACGACATTTGAGCTTGTTTGCTTCTTTTTTATCTTTTTATCGATAGATAAAGGTTAAAGTTCACTAAGTTATGTTGTTTATGATGTACCATTGGGGGTTGTGCTAGAAGATGTTTTAACTTGAAGAGTGCCGTAATTCAGATAAGTCCACCGGAGAATACTTGTGTATTATTTGACATCTCCACAGGGCTATTTTCATCTTTATCGTGCTGCAAGCGAGGGCCGTCATGGTCCATAAACCATTTTCCCCTCCAACATGAGGGGGAGGGGGGGGGGGGGACTTTTTCTGCTCGTTCCTATGGCGGTTTTATGTGGTGGATGAATGCAACGATTCCAGAAAACCAAGGTGTATATGATGAAGAGTAACCGTCACTAATCTATGTCAGGTATTAGAGCGAACAAATGGGCTGCTGTCACAAGTGTTGAACGAACGACTACCGGATGGGACACTGCTTGCGGTAACTGCAGCCGAGAAATGCCATTGTGCTGCAAGAGCTCTTCGTTGGTAAGCTTTTTGATATATTAAATTGCCATAAATTTCGATCTCTAATATTATTTTGGAATGAAATCAGTTCAAATTCTATATATTACCAAGGAATCGAATCAGAATTTATGAACGATGAGATTCTCTTTAGAAAGACTGATAAGGTTAGGAAGGCTGATAAGGTTGTGATAAGGCTAGGAAGGCGAATGTCAACAAGTCTCGAAGTAATTATACAAATCGATTCTATCATCGATCGGGTGGATGAGAAATTGAATGAGTTGCTTCTAAACAGGTGGATTTTCATTGGAATTCGCGTTCATGTTTGCATTGTAACTCACGTTCATTGATTGGCTGTCACAGATGCGCTGAATGCGGTTATTATGTCTACTTAACCGTGCAAGTAGTGCCGTCGCCACATTGGAGCTTTATTGAACATGCAGGATGAGTCGACTCCATTTGTAGGATGAGTAAACGAACGATTGCTCGGCTGAATTCTGTTAAAATGTGTGAATCGCAATCCGAATGGGCAATCACGAGGGGCATTGAGTGGGCAGTGACAACGAGTCGATGATGATTTAATATATGAATGATTGCATATATATCGCATGATGATAGATGGGAGATTGTAGAAGTTGGGCAAAGATATAGAGGTGACAAAAATATCAGCCTAAATTACGTTTCGATCGTTAACGTTGACATTTTTCTTGGTGACGATTAGTGGGCGGGATCAAAACGGCTCCATGAGCAATATTGTAAGATTATATATATATATATATATATATATATATATATATATATGTATATATATATATACATATATATATTTTAACTGCGATATAATTCGGCAAGAAAAGTTGTTTCTTAATCGAATATTAAAAGAGCGATTTGAGTTGTTTATATTGGAGGTGTGAGCAATATGCGATCGACCAGGATGCTCAAGGACACAACATATTCGACAAATCGCAATATTATTCACTACAGGTTTGCTTGTTATTGTGGTTTTGATTGAAGACTTATCGAGTATAACACTTTTAACTCAGAACTCGAAGAACCTATAAGATATGGATCGCTATTAAGAGTAATATCAATTATTCAGTGTTGTCAACTCGTCGTCAAACAATTTGTGAAATGTTTCGTTTTTTTTTTTTGATTGGAATTATGAAACGTTATTAAGTGATTTATTGGCAAAGTATTATTGTGCTTGGGGGATATAAATATTACGTTGTAACTTTGGAGACGTAATTATTGTTCGAAATGTTGTGATAAAAGTTGCTTACTGCAGCGTATTTACTTGGAATTGGATGACTTGGACGGTATATTGGGTGCATTTGAGACAATCAAGTTGAATTCGACACCCACCACGAATGAATGTATCCTTGCTTTCGAAGCAAATGGAGACTATTCGGAAGCGCTACCGCTCTACCAGCAGTCCAACGAGCAAAAGGTCTATTGCTTTGTCTTTGCATCTTTTTTAGATGGACATTGAGATAATGGTCGCCGTAGAGCTATTTTCTAAATGGTTCACCACAATAAAGAGAAATAAAGGTGTCGATAGGTAACAGGTGAAGGGAGGAAGGCATTAGATTAGATTCAATGATCTTTTGATGTGATTCACTTTCATGGTTTTTTTCAGATACCGTTGATCAGGTGTTTACTGCGTTTGAATCAACCGTTCGTAGCATTGAGCACTGCGGAAGCAATGCTACAGACCGAAGAAGATCCTATTATACTTGAAGGTGACACTCATTGTTTCTTCTTGATGCATTTTTTCGTGCTATATATAGTTGTGTATTTTGTTGTATACTACTGAAACGTGTCCATTACAATGCACATTGATCTTCATTGTTTTCAAAGAAGTGATGCAGAAGTTTTGCACCGATAGGATTCAGTCGGCATTAACTCATCGCTTTTAGATCAATGCAAGAGGATCAATCTGGCAGGTACATCCATTCCGGAAACTGTGTTTGTTTTTTGCTTCCGGTTCACCGAGAGGTGCTGTTATTATCGCCTATTGAGTAATTAAAAACTTCGCGATATCACTTTAGATGCTCATCCGGCAAATGAGCTAATATATACTTAATAGCTACCACCTATTGCCGGAATATATGATTGAAGGACTTCATGCAAGCCAAATGGAAGCAGCATGGCATCTTCATCAATGGTCACGATTAAGCGAACTTGTCGACAAGAATCCAACACCAACTTCGTGGGGTGCAACGAATGCATCAATTTTGTGCAGTTTGAAATATAAAGACGATGTTTCGATGAACACACGTATTGAGAGTGCTCGTGCAAGGCTTGTCGATTCATTGACTGCAATGACTATTGAAGACTCGGATACATACGCTCAGGCTTATAAATATATTACACAGTTAGTGAACATCTTTTTCATATTTTATTTTATTTCGTCATCAAGTGGGATAGAAAGAAGGAGAGGGGGGGGGGGGGATTGAATTAGGTGAGGGATGAGTAAGAGTAAGGCGTTTAGATGACCGAAATGAATTTGGAATGAGTGAAAGGGGGATAAATAAATTAGCGGAATTCGCGGCTATGATCGAAGCTTTGTTGATTGTGATGGGCACCTGATTGTGGCAATAGATTCCTTGACAAGCAGATGTTAGGTGCGTTTAGAAAAATTTATTATTATAATTATATTTATTATAATATCAAATTTCTGCAGGTTGCATATACTTGCTGAAATCGAAGAAGCAAAAGAGACATTGTGCTCGATGAAAGATGGTCATCTCACTCTTGAGCGCCTGACTTCGGTTCTTAATAAATGGCAGGTAATAAATATTATTGACCTTTGTAAAATATTTTATTGGAAGTTGAGTGCATCGTTACTAATTTAGGGCATGTTCGAGGTAGGTTATACTCTGTGGGAATCGAAGAATCGGCAGCCATCGAGTATCGTTAGTCAATGTTTTTCGATGGTCACTAAAACTCTGCGGCTGTCGATTGTTGTTCCCCGGCTGGTACCAATTTGAAGCACCCATCAGCTCTTGAACATACGTATGTGTTCTAATAATCTTAACGGTCAACTATATTGTAGAAACGAAGCGCATGTGTGATGCAATGTACAGCAGTACTTGAGCCAATATTCACGATTCGTCGAGGATTGCTGCATCTCACCGAGAGTAATCTCGCTGAGGCACCTATCTGCGAATTGCTTCTTCATAGCTGTCGAATGTCGCGTTTGGCTGGACATTTGCAGATTGCTTGGGCATATCTCGTCGAAGCAAAAGCACTCAACGTTAATCACTTTGAAGTGGCTATGGAGGAGGCACGATTCCTTTTTGAAAAGGTCTGCGATTATGCATTTAAGAAATTTGTTGTATATTTACGTCTATTGGCGCAATTAAGCATTTCATCATTTATATGATGACAGTAGAAGCTTACCTTAGCAGTACTTTGAGTTTCTGAAGTCGGCACCTCGATGCGTTCTCCAATGTTGCGCCATTTTTAAGGTAGTGTATGGGAACTTTTATTATTTACTTATTTCTAGTGCGTCTATTTATGTATGGATGTATGACCGAACTGGTTGCAAATATCTGCTCTCTTTCTACATTTCTTTTCTGTTATATATAAGGGACAGTGGGAAATATATGCCTTCAAGGGGAATGTTTGCTTCTATGCCTTTTTCTTATGTAGCTGAAATTTGCAGGGCAATCAAACCCAAGCAATTGGTATACTCTCAACTCTGCTGGAAGAACGTTTCTCGACAAAAGTGCAGCAGTTGCAATCTGTTATCGAGGAGAAAAAGAAACAAATCACGAGTAGTTCCGCTCATCTTAGAGAATCCCTTAGAAATGAACCGAAAGAGGAAAAAGACAATTTTGTTAAGGTTTGTTTATTTATGCTTTATTCAAAGATCCGTAGTGTTCTATTGGTACTTCCTCAGGGAAACAATTCACCGGCATTCTGAATATTAAAAGAGGGTATTGATGGAGATGTACTGTTTTCTTTTCACATTCCCACTGTCTTACTAGTTAATTGTAGTATTCTGATACTCGTATTTCCAGTTTCAAATTTTCAGGTTCAATTGCTATTAGCTGATTATTCACTACGAGCAGGTGCATGCAGTTTTGCTGATTTATATAGCAAATATAACGCACTACCTTCGATTGCTGATCCTTCCGAAGATCTGTATTATCGAGTGGCGATATTCCTCGACAACTATCTCTATAGTAAAAATGAGGTAAATCAAGGTGATATTGATATGCAATGAATGAATGTCTATTAAGGGAGTTTGGTGCTAGATCTGGCATTGTTAGCAGGTTGTTCAGAAATATGAAGAGAAGAAATCTGTGATCACTGACGAAGGGAAGGGGGGAAGGGAGGGGGGGGGGGAGAGAGAGAGAGACGAAGTATCATTTACCTAAGAAATGGTTGACGTCGAATCTCCAGAGAGAGGTCGTTGCATACGAGGATTGCGAATGCTGTTTTTTCTTTCTTGTAATTTCCATATGTTTGATTAAATTGTTATTTCCTGGCAACGACAGTGGAGTGCTGTCTCTTCTCATGTGAATACAACTTCCACATCCCCCGTCTATAGAGGACAGCAAGCAAGCATCCGGAAGTGGACGTGAAAACTTGGAAGATGGCTATGGCGTTGTTGGACATTTGTGCATAAATTTGAGAATGGCGATAGCTGCACTAAAATCTGCGTGGATTTAACGGAGAGTGCTATTAGTTGAGGTCTTTTATATCGATCGTCAATAATCTTTTATCACATAATCACCTATGGAGGGAGGCATAGAAACATTGAAATGATAGGAAATTCATAAGGAATAATTAAATTTTGCTCGTACCAGACATTGTTGGAAAGTTTGTGAGATTCTGTTGACAGTTTGATAGGAAGCGGGCGATCTTTTGATCTGAAAGGAGGGTTGAATAGCGATCTTTTGATCTGAAAGGAGGTCAGGGTAGTGATCTTGATCTGAGAGGAGGATAGAATGTTGACCTCTTGATCTGGAAAGAGGTTAGAATGTTGATCTTTTGATCTGAAAGGGGATTGGGATAGCAGCTTCTTGATCGCTGTTGCAACATTTTCCCAGAAAGAGACGATGTCCAGGATTTGAAATTTTAATGGACAATTAAAGGAGAAAGCGTATAAACAATCAGAAAGTGATTCAAATAAAGAAAAGAAAATAATATAACATGACTACGGTCGTCCGGTCTTTATGTTCATCGAAGAATTTTTGTCTAATTTCCTCTACAGTCTCTGCTGTTCGATAGCTTCAATAGAATCGTTATTAGTGATAATGAATGGTTAAAGAGTTCTTTTCAGAATTTGGTCGCAGATAAGGTGACATTAATTCTGCAAGCATATGTAAGAGTACTAACTCAAGGAAGAACCCATTTATTCCACGTGATGCCGAGAATGTTGACTATTTGGTTGGATAACGCCCAGAAGAAGGTTAGAAGATTCTATGGGGGATTTGGGCTTTTGAACGGAGTGTTGCAATTACTTTTGAATGAAGTCAACTGAATGTGCGGAATAAAAGATTATTTGAATGGAAATCAGGGAACTATTATCCTGAGTGCTTTGTTTTGTATCTACAATGACGAGAGATCGCACAACTAAGCTATTTTTTGAAGCGGTGTAGTTTTTTGAGCACACTTTTAAGGTAGTAAAGTCCATTTGCTGGAGAGTTCAGTTGATCGGTTTGGGATAGGTATTATTGCTTTCATAGGTGCAAGGTCATCAGAGAATTAGGTGGTGGAATAGATGGAATAAAAGCGCGAAAGTGTTCAGAAATTGAGTAAGCGGTAAGCGTAAAAGTGAACGAGAATGAACTGATTTCACAATGAATGACGTGGTATTGGGGATGATGCAACGAATCGTACATTCAATGGATTTCGACTCCGTTGAGCTCAAATATTTGTCTGCTGGATCATTGTCAGAAGGGTTAATGGCACTATTTGTTAGGATGTCTTATATAGGAGCTCTTTGATTGCAACATATTCCCACATAAATGGGCTTTCTATTGAGAGAGTTTCCCATTCAGGCAGATGAGGCGGCAACGACACAACAAAGGAAGTTAAATACGAAGGATACATTGAATGTTACTAGGAGTTCAAGCAACGAAGATAAAGATATCAGAGAGGTAAATTCACTTGTATTTTCCTGCCTTTGAAGAGTTAAGTGAAAAACCTCCTTAGCTCAACAAGCCAATCGAAACGGATGGGAGAGGGGGAGGGAGGGGTTAATAGTTGGGAACAATTTGCTCAAAGTTTTTCGTCCTGAATATCTTCTTAATATTCTCTGAATCATTGGCGTATTGGCAACCTGCGAACGCGGATATTATTACTGATTCATGAAGTATTTATTGGTAAAGTGATATGTTGCAATATTGGGGGAGAAGTGAGCGCAAAGTTTCTTGCTAGAAATTGACAGGAATTGTTATTCTATTGGGGGAAAACTTTTAGAAACCATCAAAATTTGTGGAATTTTCCTATCTTTCAGACTGAAAGCACGAGAGGATAAACGAGATTTTGGTTTAATTTCTATAAGATAAATTCTTTCCGTACTAGTGATCTGATGCATAAATCATCTTATCTCCTATCATACCTACCTCCTTTCTCACTCTCATAGTCGTATTAGAAAGCAGTTACATGAGTGAGAGATTATTGAGTGAAGAATATGTGACCTCAGGTTCATGATTCGTGACTAGAGTTGTATGACTGGCTGTCTTAGATTTTTGGTTTTCTGACTTCATTTGTCACGAAGTTTTTTCGTTTTGGTTTGTTTTATCGTTAGAGTTGCATCTCAGTCAGAGATTGGGACGTGAATTGTTTATTTCGGAGAGAGAAAAGACTGAGCAGACGATGATCGTCCACAGTCTGAGGTGTGTATATCTGTGTCTTTTCCATTGACTTTCTCATATTCAGATGAATGCTATAATGCGCGATGCATTTTCGAGACTCGATCACTGTATGTTCTATACGGCTTTTGCACAGCTTATTTCTCGTATCACACATCCAAACGAGGAAGTATTCAATACGTTAAAGGTCGGTTCTTTTTAATGTCTTTCGTCTTTAAATTTCAATTCCTCCATTCAAATATGAATTCTCTCTCATAATTAATCGCATTCTCTGCAGAGAGGAAGAGGGATTGATCGGAGTTGTTTTTGATTTTGTGGGATTAACATATGCAGAGTTGAAGGGTCGGTCGTATTGACATCGGACAGACAATGTTCAGGAAAAGGAAGCGGAAATTTGCGTAACCAACTTATGAGAAGGTTGTTAGAGATAGAGAAAATGAGCATCACTTAACGTTGTTTAAAGGTAGTAGTTGTATTTTTATTATAAAGCACAAATAATTAATGAAATATTTTTAATACAAAATACGAATAATTAATGAAATATTTTTATTATAAAGCACAAATGATTAATGAAACAATCTACGAGTGGACGATTTTGTCATCGAATCGAAAACATAGACAGTGGGCATCGCAGCATGATATGAAGTATGGGTTGTATCGATCGAATGGGAAATTGTTTCAAGTGACATCAATATTGTAGAATATACTGGCTGAGCTCTTGATGGAATATCCGCATCAATGTTTATGGCAATCGATAGCCGTCTATCGTTCCGATCAGAACAAACAAGCATTGCGTTTTTCGCGATGTCGAACGGTATATGATATAGCTAAGCGGAAGGATCGCTCTGGTCAACTTCAAGTTCTTATTAGTCAATACGAATATGCGGCTGCTGCATTCATCAAGTTTGTTTTTATTTTGTCGCTAATTTAACGTTTTTCATGCCTTAGTTACTTTTTTTAAAACTAGAATTAAGAGGGAATTATCTTTCGTATTACTGCATGTTACTTTCTGAATTTTAGAGTGGCCGAAGATGCTTATCCTGCAGGAACACATTCGCCGTTCAGCCAAAAATATCCGTTCATCGCCAACTTTTTCAAGACTGGTATCATGGATCCAACAGTGAAGAGTAATTTTTGGCTTATTTTTTAAATCATTTTTTATCATTTTTAGTTATTTTATCATTTATCATTTAGCGTTATGTTTATTGCATTACAACTACTAGGTGATAAGCTACTTTGTTTGCTTTTCATTCACTCGATATGCTTTTAAAGTGGTCCTGTTTTAATGCGGCGAGCTGATGCCCGAAACTTGAGGATAGGAAGTTGTATATCCTTAAAGACCTGCTCAACACATACCTATCATTCTAGGGAAGGTGTAATACTTCACTGACTTATAGGACCTTTCATGATGGGAAAAGGTTTTTTCGAAGAATATGCCACAGCTGTTACAGTTTCCTCATAGAGATTGTTTCGTCAAATAGTTCAAGTTTATAATCAAATCAAGTTGGAATTCAGTTTCGTCAAGTTGCGAATCGAATCCATCGCGTCCATTGGTGGTGGTGCCATTACGTGAGATGATTGAGCATGCACTTCCGGTAGCGATCCCGAACTCATTATCGCAATATCCGGTCGGGGAATCCTCTTCCACGAAGTCTTCTGCCGATGTTGGTGACTCTTCCTTCAGCAATATCTACATTCACAGCATTGATGAACAATTTATAGTGAGTATCGTTTCTATCGTTTTTTCTTTTTTCATATTTTATATTTGGTTTCCTTTTTAAAAACATGATAGTTTGCTTGGCGTTTGTTGTATGATAGGGGATGAACATTGGGCTTGTAGATTTCGAAACATTTTTGAGCGGAGATTTTATGAGAGTCGGTCAGGAAGAGTCGTTCTTCGTAGACGAGGTGGATAGGCATGGTGGGTCTCATCTATATATCGATTATGTTGAAGGTTAGCCGGTCGTTGTCGATCAGCAAAGAATAGATGACTAGCTTTGTTCAATAATTCGAACACAACAAGCCGTTAAACAATTAATGCGGTAAACTGGCATAAACTGTGGAAATATTAGAGCAATTGTGTGGAATATATACTTGATCTAAAGAGAGTTATTGTGCTGCTATTTATGCTTAATAGGAGTCATTGAACTCATCTGTCCAATTTATTGATACTCTTTAACGAAGTAATCGAATGCCATCAAATTGATTCATATTACTCTTTCATAGTTGAAGAGCATTATGGGAGAAGAGAGGATTTAAGTTGTTGTGGGAAGATTTGACATTCACATCGAGGAATTTAGGTTATGAAATCAATGGTTCGTCCAAAGAAGATAACGTTGGTCGCATCGGACGGAAAGCGATACGCATTGATGTGTAAGGCAAAAGACGAACTGCGTAAAGATTGTCGTCTAATGGATATCAATAGGGTCGGTTTAGTTACAATTTTTTTGTTCGTTTTCCCGATAAGAAACAACTGACTTATGTGGTACTGAAATTTTCGAATGTCCAAACTTCTCGTGCTGAATCTTTTTTTTCCCCCTCGCAGTATCGAATCGATTGAGAATAAACAGTTTATATCAGCGGTTGAATGGATGCAGATGTTTTAAATATATTTATTTTGAATTTGGTATTTACAGATGTTGTTTTGTGGTGTTTTATCCGGTATTGAAACATCTTTAGAGTTTTTGCTATAAGTTTAAGCAGCTGAAAATTTAAACGTAATTTTGAAGTAATGAAATCGTAACGAGACTAATATTTTTGTGCATTGGCATCCAATTAGAAGGAAAGAAAGGGCTGGGTATAGGTTCGGGTATTTCGCCTAAGGCGAAGAGATATTTTTGAATTTAGGTAGTGAGATGTGATAAAAAGACACATTTTGAAACTCTCAAACTTCTCTTTATATCTACTTCTTTCCACGTTCTCTTTCTTTCTTCCGAAACACTTGATCGTCGTTTATGAGGTGTATCTTTGAAGTGATTGTCGCTGCAAATTGGTATGTTTAGATGGTGAATGCATTGCTGCATCAGAACGCCGATTCGCGACGAAGACAGCTCTCCGTGCGCACCTATAATGTCGTCCCTCTTCAGGTATTTTCTCAGGTCTTTGTCGATGGATGCAAACAAGAAAGCGCTAGTTAAAGGACTTTACTTTAAGAACAATCGGTGTTCTAATGATTCTGAATATACGATTATGAGAAGTGCGCGGGTGTCAACGCTAGTTCCCCTCAATATCCTTCTTATTTGGGATCACCTTTATATGCCTCTCAGCATAATTCCTTGATTCTAAGGGTTTTAGTTTCTTTTATGGTTACAGCCAGTGGTGATAAAGCAGAGGGCATAAAGGCTAATGAATGCTACCTTATTATTTTCAAGGTGATGAAGGAGAGGCACATAGAACATTTGAAAGATTCTTTTTTGCACCTAGGGATTGCCTACTTATATATAATTGTGTACCTTTTGCTTCACTATACGCTTATCTGTTGGATAGATTCAGGAATGATATTTGAAGTTTTTTGGATTTTTATTTATTTATTTTATAGTTATTCTCTTAGCTCTTTAGGCCGTATCTATTTAGTGGTTACTTCGTTTTTGCTTTTCCCTCACGGCAACCATATTTGCGATCGCAGTTGCTTTGTTGAGTGCTAATAACTGGTGTTGAGGATGCTGGTGGACTAATCGAGTGGATACCCAATCTGCAAACCTATCGAAGCGTTCTAGAGCCACTTATGACCGAACGTTGCTTGAATGTGATGAGTGATAAAGAATGGTTTGCTAACTGGATTCCGCACGGCACCGATGAGCAAAAATATGAGCGTTTGGTCAATGAATATTTTCCAAGACATCCAGTTGTTATGGCTGATTGGTTCAGGTTTGTTATATTTGTTGTCGTACAGTTTCGCTTCCAATTACGTTTTTTTGAGGAGGTGGGGAGGCCATAGGGTTTAGTGCTTGAAAATTGTGATCATCGCCGACATGCTTAGGTTCTGACCACCCTTTGTGGCATGCTCACACTTTAGCATTTGACCTGCTAAGGGAAAAGCGCCATGAATTTCTTTTGAATAATATAGGAGCTGTGGTCTTTGGTGTTGGGATAGGATGGAGGCCAAAATAACGTGGCATTTGAAGCGTACGGCTTATCGATAAGGGATAGTGGCCTGATGGAAGTAACCACTTAGTACGACAACTGGTGTTTGGAATAAGGGATGCGCTATCGGGCGCATTTTGGATATCGTTTTTTATTTCTTCAAATATTTGGAGATATCGATACTATTTGAACTTATTGCTGAACTGTTTAAAGACGAGGTTGATGTTTTCTAAAAGTGTTGACAAGGACAAGGATGTGAAATTTGCATATTTCAAGGAGGAATTTTCCGGATCCATGCAAATGGTATGCGGCACGTTTGGCATTCACCCATACTTCAGCCGTTATGAGTATGGTTGGATTTGTTTTGGGATTAGGTGACCGTCATGGCGAAAATTTGCTCATCGACGTAACCAACGGAGATGCAATTCATGTCGACTTCAATCTGCTCTTTAATAAAGGCGAAAATCTCGCTGTACCAGAGGTATGCTTTTGACACATCTTTTGGGCAAGGCAGGGGAGGGGGGGGGGGGGGGG
>JAARMF010005150.1:0-12563 GCA_022844705.1 Toxascaris leonina
TTAAAAACATCCATCAGCTGTCAGACTGAAGCAAGACCACCCACTCATAATAGGGAAAAGATCATGATGTTGTAGTGAACAAAGAAGGGTTCAGATCGCTCACAGGGATAACCATATTATCCTGAGGAAATTCTGCGACTTTAAAGGAGAAGGCATCCTACATAGGCTGAAGTTGGCGTGAATTCCGGAAGGAAAGGTGAACTTTGCTACTATTCCAGATTTTAGAATATTTGGAATGTTGAAAACGTGTCAAATAATGGCGTTGATGGGAATTTTTAAATCGGCTGCAATCTTCGTCATCATATACAGGCGTCATTCATGCAATGAAACTATTTTGTGCCATCAAATTTACATCTGCTTTCGCTTGATTCGCGGATTCTAGCATGTCGTTGACAATCTTCAGAAGCTGCTCTTCAGTCAAATTATCCATTCGAAGTGAGCCCGCGAGTGCCAGTCGTACTGCAGTAAGTACCTCTGTTTTCTGAAAGCTATGACACGGTCAGCGTTCATCTATCAAAAAAGTTGCAACTTAGGTGCAAAAAACATCATCCTCTTCACCTGTCGGCTGATGTTCGATGGTCGGCTTTCGTATGCAGTATAGCCGATTGAAGCAATAATACAACGTACCCTTAAATACAGCCTCTCCTTCCTCACCCCCACCCCTTTCGTGCTACCTAAATAAATATGCACAAAGGGATACCTCTACTCACAAACACTTCAGACATGAAAACGTGTTGCAGTAATATGCAGGTGAAATAAAAACACCTGCCAAACAAACAATTATGCGCTTAGCCCAATAGGTTATCACGGGTCTAAGAAGTTTCAGGCAAGGTCGATTACGAACAGTCTGTCAGAAACAATTCCGACCACCAGTGGAAGGGCCAATCGATCCAACTTCGACAGGAATTATTATGCTTCAACTTATTTCACAAACATCAATAAAACTAACATTCAAATTGGCAAGCGCAAGAAGTTTTNCATTCAAATTGGCAAGTGCAAGAAGTTTTGCTTGAACTGCGCCCTGTATGTCAAACTTGCCGAAGCTTTCGTTCCTAGCTGCTGATGCCAGCTGTGAAAGATATTTCCGATCGTTGAGCAATCCCACAAGATCCTCAATCATACTCCTATTTGGGGGTGTGCCATTCAGATCGTCCAGCACGTCCTCTATTGATGTCTTCAAACAGGGAGATTATGTTGTTTATGAACTGTCGCTAGTGACAAACTCTAATCAAACGGCATTTGAATATTTGAATTGTTGCACTCCTTACTGCGAACTACCTTCAGCATTAAACGTTCCTAGGCGTAGAGTTCGGAAGGTTGGAGCTTTGCTGGTGGTATTATACAGCGATGGGGCATCAGTTCAATCTGAAGCGACACTGCTTGATCCGATCAGATTCTGCCTCCCTTTTTATGCGGTGTTGAATATCGAAAATTATCGTCGAAAATGTTCCTTACAGTAACTTTACCTAATTAATAAGTGAAGTACAAGTAAAAGGAACATAACAACACCTACACTGGATGGAAGGCCTTCTCCATGAATGAAGCCAACGGAGATAAAATCAGTGACAGCGCCGAGCGCATCACTAATCCTGACGAGAATTTCGTATTGACCAGTGCCGATAGCGAAACTCGCCGAGCCATTTGCACTTATCGCAATCAACGACAGCACCTCACTTGCGCTTAGTCGTTCTGAACTGACCGAGAAGATTGCAACCTTTGCATCGATGAGTGAGCAGAAAGTCATTACTGGGGAGTCCCTTAAGATGGTGGTCCCTTCATGCGCAAATCTACCATTACGCACGCTCTTGCACATTCACATTGAAATCACTGTGGGATTTCCTGCGATCACAAAGTATATGGAAATACTCGGAATAGNTCCTGCGATCATAAAGTATATGGAAATACTCGGAATAGAGCAAAGAAAAAGTCGGCATCCTAGAAACCATCAGCCTCTTCTGAACACATGATGCTTTTCTGTAAAACTGTATGCACGTTTTAATGCACTCAACATAACATCTCAACCTATGAACATTGGACAATGTCGCGGCGATGAATCACAAATGAATAGGGGAAGGTAAGCAATGCACTTCTCAGAGGAGAGATCGTTCTACGTGCAACATGACGAAAATCTGGGGCAGTCCATCGGAACATTGCTTCGAATAACATTGAAAAGTTTGGTGTGCTATTGTAGATTGATAAACAATACTGAATTCGATCCTATTCTAGCTCACTATGAAAGACAATAATAAAAAATTAGCATTAGCAGCAAATAATAAAGCACGCAAAATATTCCCCTCACATTTTTATCAACCGGGCCTCTAGCCCAACCCTGCACGAACACAACTTTAAACGCTTCTACAAATTTGCTTTGCAGGAATGCTAATCNTGAACCCAACTTTAAACGCTTCTATAAATTTGCTTTGCAGGAATGCTAATCTCAGCTACTCAATCGTTCAAACACGGCGCTGTGCTGCGATGCGCCTCACGTTCGACGTCTTTGATTCTGTTTAAGATCCAAGTTTCAGGGGAGTTGCTCTTAGCAGGAAGTTACAGTTTACAAACTTACTATAAAAAGTGTAGCTACTGACACCGTCTTCGTCTTTCCAATCAACACACTCGGCAGTGGCCTGCTCCCAACTAGAGACAGCTTTCGGCGTCACAACGCAAACGCCCCCTTCTGGTGGAAAGTTGTTCTGGAATGTTCTGTGAGAATATTGCATAAAATTCGGGCAAACAGTTCGAAACAACGCAAGAAAATACCACTGCCTTGAACTTGCGGAACACCCTATCTAAACAGGCAACATGCAAAGACAGTACTAATGCCATCACAGGCAACAATTGACAGAATTCACACAAAAAATGCGTTTTTTTTTCATCCAAATTGCAGAAAGCTTACTGGCCTTTATCTGCGATTTCCACCTTAAATAACGCATTCTTCTACATACGTCTGAAAAAAACAAAATCCATTTCCATCAGTCCACCTCCTCCTTCTTCGTTGGGATCCAACGAAGAAGCAAAGGATATAGGGCGGAAGTATTTTTCCAATAGAAAACCCCGAAACTTACACGGTCAGCAGTAGAACGGCTCCCAGTCCGCTCGTTGCTATGTTCTCTCTCCATCAGTCGCCTAATTCAGTTCAAAAAAATTACTTGAAAGACACAATTTCGCATTCGCCTTATATCGTGTTGGGAAATATTGCAGAACTTTGCAATCATTGAAATGCGGTGCTTTGATGATTTGACAATGCCAAATATGTACTGCAGATTTTTGTCAAGATCAAATGGCATGCTCTATGCACACAGAGTGCCAATTCTCAGTGATGTACAGTGTTTTTGGCGAGCAACTTTAATTTGGAACAGTTGGAGGAGGATGTGAGAAAAGTGGGCAAGATATGCATTTTCCATTCATCAAAGTCAGCTACACCCTCCCCTCTCCCCTCCCTTTCCCTCCCACCTTCCCCAACAATAAACGAAACATTTGAATTTCAAGCTAACTTTTCAACGAATAAACGCATTCTAAGAAAGGATTCATTCATTCATCCCTATTGCTTTTAAAATATGAATTTCATCGGTGTGAAGCCCGATCCCATCAGCCAGAAACGCATGTGAATTTTGGTGGCCCTACTCATTTTGGAACGCGAAGGATTGATGTGGAACTTTCTACAGATTATGGAAATTAGATTTCGAAAATCGAACGTGTGCGGTTTTGGCTTTGAAAGCACTGGATAGACAGATAGGAATAAACACACATAAACGCACTAAGGTGAGGCCACGATCTTGCAATAGCACCTGTCATCACGTAGTCAAGCATCAAGCGAACCTACCAAAACAATGTCGCAAAAGATCGTTTTTCAAATCCTAATAATCGCGAAAGTGAAATTGCTCGATGGAAAATGCACGTTGTAAACGCAGAAAATGCGCATGATGACTACAGCACATCGGGAGAACCTGTATCTGGTAGTGGTGCTTGCTGATCCTTTGCGAATTATGACTGCTGATGGCGACGAAAGCCTCGAAAGAGAATGAAGACACGGATGTGGTTTCATATTGCAATGGAAGCAACTGAAATATTGCTCAGTTCACATACTTTCTAAAAATGCTGAATGGGCAGATTGAATAAATAGTGCAACCACACAATTAACGGCACTTTAGTAACCTTCTAACTTGATAAACCACTGTTTGTATGCTCCGAAATTCGAAGATACTGCAGCAAAAGAACAGCGTAAATTTGTCACTCATCATCGCCGAGCACCTTTCAGTCGGTAAGACGGGACTTACTACATAACTAACTTGTTTCAACAATAACTCAGTGAGCGAGGAAATCGGAAATGTCTGAGAGTGCAGACAAATCGCCTCAATGCCCATTTCCGAATAACTTGTGCGGCTGGATTCCGCCACAAAGTTCTTCTTATTAGGCGTTCCAGACGGTGCTTCGCGTGCACCCAGAGGCACCTACTGAATGAGTAATTCAGGTTCGCAACCTACAATACCGCTAACTACACGGACGATGTACAATTACTGTGTCAGGAATGAGCTTCGTACGAAGAGAAAGTGATGCATTATATGGCCTCAGACTTTGCTAAAATCGGGAAGCACTTGGGAATGATGTACATGAAAATTAACTCTTCGAAAACAGTAGTTAGCAGGTATTGCTCATCCCATCAAGTGACTGAGGTTAATCCAGATCTGGAATTAGTTATCGGTGATAAAAGCATGAAGGCGGAAGATGGTGCAAGAAACCTTGGTCTTTTCCTCGAGCAATAGTTGACCTGCCGAAAGCACTTTAACGCTATATCAAAGCAGTGTTCCACCAGCCTCTACCACCTGCGGGCTATCCGACCACTTCTCTCCGAGGAACAAGCCACAGTGCTTTTCAACAGGTTGGTGTTATCAAGGATAAGGCTGTTCATCCTAGTGACAATGTCTGCGCATAAAAAAGACCTATTAATGATTCGGCGAGTACTAAAGCATGGCACTCGAGTAATCCACCAGAGGAAAAAACACGAGAAAATCGAGGACCTCAAAGCAAAATGCTACTGGAGTAAAATCAATAACCTTGCAAAAATTGAGTTTCAGAAGCTGGTAAAGCAGACGAAGGACGGGAATTCAAGCTCATTCCTTAACAGCTTAATCACTGTAGCAACTCATGGTCGCACCGAAAGAAAGAACTATATGTATAAAATTTAAAAAACTAATCTGGGACAGATATCGATAAGATACCGTGCGACTCAACTGCTCAACTTGCACAGGCAACGTGATCGTTTCATTGAAGGTTTTGATGTGACATAAAGGCAAACAATTGCCTGCTGTCGAGTAATGACGAAATAAATTAATAAAAAAGAATATAAATGACCGCTATTATCTTCAGGCGATTCTGAAACTATAAATTTTTGGAGCATTTAGTGAATATATACTTCTGATTCGGCAGCACTTCGATTCGCGAGTTTGCGAATTGATTCGGTCGAAGAGTACCTGTTTAAGAACGCTAATAGTACAGTTGGTTCCAAGAAGAATGCTTGCATTCTGCGACGATTGAGTACTATTCTGATCAACCATCTGCCTCGCGAAGCGAACGGCGGTGAGATTGTCATTGCTGAATCTCCGATCTAATTCGAACTGCACAAACAAATTCGAACCGCGTGTAAGCTTGTGAATTCGATGTGCGATTGCGTAGTGACAAGGTGGAATACATCTATAATATTATCGTATTGGGCATTTGCTTTACTGAGATTTGAATAAGTACGATGCACTTGAAACATGATGCAGGATAACGTGACTGCGGACAAACGAACAAAACTTGCCTTCCATATTCCACAATACTTATAAGTTTCTATATTTGCCATCGCTGTTCGCAATCTTCACTTGGAGTTTGCTATTATCTAGCTTAATGTCATTGTTGTTAAGCTCACTTGATTATAATTTCTTCAGCTCCCTATCTGAATCAGTGTCAACGCATTCTCATCGACCACCAAAAATTACTCTTTTATGCATTCCGTTGATGAGCTACTGCACTAGTGAACCGTAAAACACATGCTTCTGCAGGAATAGTTAAAATTATTTCATGGAATCACAACAGATTCATCGAAATGAACAAGTCAAAATTGCAATTACCTTAATCGCAAGATGGAATCAGTTCCGGGGAGAGATGTTACAGCCACATATTTATTCTCCTGTGAAGAGTCCACCATGCTTGTGCTTGTTGCGCTGTCTTGTAATACATCATGGTCGCCTGCCTCTGTTTGGTCAGTAAGTACTATTTGCTGTGTAGTTATGCCTGTTATCCCCATTAAATCGTCTATGTCATATTTGTCTTCATTTTCATACTCGTTGCCATCCACCTCACTTGCAAGGGCATCTCTTGCAGCGCTTAGTGAGGTGGTGAGTGATGTCNNNGTGAGTGATGTCTGAATCCCGTCACCTCTAGAGTCTGAATACTCATCTTTTTTATGTGCGCCGGAAACAGCTCCGGAGGCTTGCTGTGAGATATTGCCTTCAGGAAAATTCAAGTCGGTCCCACTTTTACGTGACGTCCCACTTTTGCGTGACTCCAATGAAGTTCTGCGAGTGTGCATTGCAATGGATGCTGAATTGAGGATCTCTTCTGCTACACTTTCCTTCGTCGCGTATTCCATGCGAGGTGAGGCTTCTCCGAGATCACTGTTACTAGTTGTTCTATGGTATGCACTGCCTTGGCCACTATGCGTCGCTTTCTCATAACCATCAATGCGATGACTTTTCGATACCGTTCGTAACTCGTCTTTTGAAGGAGTGTAATGTCCGGCAGTATCCATCTTTGTGTCGGTGTTGTGACCAAATATTGAGAGCTGATCCGTTGCATTTGGCCTCTTTGCTTGGTGATCTGTCCGATTGGCAGCGGTTTCACTTTGGCCTCGTGTGGTTTCTTCGATATGAAGGGTTACTTGAAGAAGAGATGTTGTCACATAGTGCCCGCTCCTCTCAGTTCCGATTTCAGTCCTAGAGGAGTTAGTGATTTTTTGTTGTGAATTTACTCCATCATTATCACTGTCGTTTCCCTCTGCTGCACTTGCTCGATCATCATAACCAACACTGTCAGTCTTTGCGTTCTGATATTCCTCTGGCCATACTGTCGACTCAGCTCTCTCTGCCATAATATCTGCTGCTTCACCATGCTCTCTGTTTTCGGCGTCGCTGACGGTCGAAGCTAGTATTTCCTTATTTCTGTAACTTCCATCCTTTTCTGCAAATTCCATTGTAGAATTAATCAGTGTTGCAGTGTCTTCCATGATATTCATATTACTTGGAGGCTCTGAGCTCATCAGATCAGCCGTTTGCTGATCAGACTCGTTTTCAGCAAACTTTCGAGATGTGGCAATATAACCCTCAGGAGAGATCGTAAATGATGTACGAACCGACGGGCTCCAGCCGTTTGGCATTATGCCTTCCAGACGATCACTGCCTAATAAAGTAAGCTGGCTTTTGTCTGTGTCGGCTGCGTCTGAGTATCGATATTGTATATCCAGGCTGTCCTCGTCAGAATTTACTTTTGCATGAGTGGTGATGTACACATTTCTCGTCATCGTATTTTCCTTTGTGTCAGCCCTCCATTCGGCTGCCTTGGTGCTGCTCATATTTTCAGATAACGCATGGCCGACGATATTCATCGATGTATTCGAAGTTTTACCTCTAAACTCACTTGAGGTTATGCCAGGTTGATTAACATCGGAAGCATCTTGAAATCCGGTTGGCGTCATGCTGTGGTCTTCAAATTTCTGTTCATTTAGTGCCATTTCAATGTTCGGAGAGATTTTCGCGCTTGACTTTGCTGAACGTGTTGACTGGAGATCATAGGCATGCAACGTTTCCCGCTTAAGGTTATTGCTATCTTCATCGGTGTTGTTCTCTGAACTAGGAGAGATAAATGATGATGAATTCTGCGAGATTTCGAGGCTTCCACCTGATGTCTTTTTTTGCGGATTGGGGTTTGATACTGCTGCAGTAGTAGCGAAATTGTTGTAGCTGCCCTGCGAAGGTGACTTTTTTGATAAGATCTTATCCAGTTCCGAACTAACATCGAAAATCACCGTCGCTGTTCTTTCATGGCCATCGAATGGAGCCGTCCCCTTACTGAATTCGTCGTTTTCTTGATGTTTTGTTGTATCTTTTGGAGCATCCGCGGTTTCATCTTTATTGCTAGAATCTTTATATGTTGTTTTAATTAGCTTTCCGAAAGCTTCTGTAGTTTTCTGAGGAGAATAATGCACCATCCAGTTCGATCGTTCACTGTTAAAGTTTAATTCATTTACAATGGATAAGGCATGCGGAGATTTGCTCATAAAGTCTGCATCGGTAAAGGAAACAGCCTGATCTGTAAGAAGCTCATTAGAACAGTTAGCGCAGATGGAGCGAGATGGAGATTTCTCAGGTGCAGCGATTGCTGTCATAAGAGTTTTCTTTGTCCACATTCTTTCAGAAGCATCCGATTTCATCAGTGTCCGCAAACGGTAATCGGCGTCGGTACTCTGCTGAATGTTTGTGCTTTCATAACTCCTCACGCTATCGTAGCCTAAAATATCAAGGATGCCACTGTGACTAGTTGTGCGATCACGAAGCACAACGCTATTTCTCGTGAAATTTGTTAAGTGAAAGCCACCACTTCCATCTGAAATTTTGGGTATTGATGTATCGTTGCTTGTGATAGTTGATCTTGCACCGTACTCTTCGGTTACTAACGAATAGTCAACTGTTACGTTGACACCCGGATTGAAACTGTGTCGTTTCTGCGTGGCATATAAAGTAACGCCAGCTAGACTTGTGAGCGATCCTGCCGTCCCTATAAGGTTAGACACGCGGTCTAGATTATCATAATCTCCGTCATCACCTTTCCGAATATCAGTTGTATTGTAGAAATTTTCGCGTTTCTGATCGATGGGCATCGTCGATTGCTCGCTAATTGGTGCATTATTTTGTTGTGCGGTGGTTGATTGTTCTTCTGCAAGCCAACTTTCCACTTCAATGTTTCCAAAACCTTCATAACTATTGCTTAGTTCCTGCAATGACGCTGATGCAGAGTAGTTGTTTGATGTTACCATCAATTCACCACTAATTGACTGCGCGGTCGTTTCTCTGGTATATAAGCTACGGTCACCAGCGACCTCAATAATATCTGAAGACGTGCTTAGTTCATCAGATTCTGCACCGTGATTTTCCGATGGCGACCACGCTGCAACTCCAGTCGATGGTTCTTTTGTCTTCCGCTCAGAAATTGAGTCAGGTTTTTTAGAAGATTCAATCACTGAAGTCGAAAAGGCAACGAGAGTAGTTTTCTTTGAACGTCCACTTGCACTATTCGGAAGTGATGCGCTCCTATCTTCGTTGTGCACCGATTCCGATGCATTCATTAGCATTCCTATTTTTTCGTTGTCAACAGTTGCTGAATGTTGTGTGTACGAAGGTGACATAGAAATCTTCCATTTTTCTCCCACTTCAGCGACTTCAGATTCTGTCACTATAAAAGTATCTATATCTCTACTAAAACCACTGTTGACCTGGGATAGCGATCCTCCACTGTCGAATAAGTTTTGAGCGGTCGTCTTTACTTCATTATTATTTTTCTGAGGTGAACTTTCAGAAGAAGCGGCTGCTTCGAGTCTTGTGGTCAGCTTTCTTTGAAATACTGATGTTGGTCGGTCCTTGGTTACTTCTGTTCTCACCTCTCCTTGCGTAGCCTCAACGTCAACAAAAGCAATTGCTTTATCAGTTCGTTCTTCATCCTCTGTTCCGAAACCTTTGTCTTTTGTTTCCATTTCGATGTTTCTTGTCGTAGTTTTTATTTGTTTCATTACAGTTTCAGCTTTTGCTTGCATGTAATCGTATTTGTCGGTTACGGTGGTCATTGGCACTGTCATATTTATGTGGCCAATTGACCGCTGTTTGGATGACTGGAAGGAACTTGCGGTACTCCATGTCCCACGTTTTCCAACGACGTCCTCTGTTTCAACTGTTTCTTGTGCTGCAGTCTTGTGTTCAGTAGCTCTATGTTTATTCGATGTTGCCTCCTTTGCATCAAACGCGGTCGATTTCTCCCCTCGCCTAGTTGTCATCTTATGGGCACTTTCCATTAGAAATGTTCCTTTCTGATCGCTTACCGCTTGCTTCGGGACTTCGGATTCAGTTCTCTCTCTCAAAAATGGTGTTATCATCGTGAATAAATCATTTTCATCGATATTCGTCCTCATTTCGCTAGTTTCCGTGCCAAAGATCCCCCCTATATCAATAGAAAAGTGTGATGCATCATGACTCTCGACCGTTGCTCGCGTTGGTTGTTTCGCTTGCGAACCCTCCGGATCAACCATAGTTAATTTCACATTTTCCGCACTCATACTTTCTTTAAGATGAATCACTGTCCGTGTTACAGCGTCAATTACTATTGTCTTTTCTCCTCCGGGTGTTGTCTTCTTAGTGTCTCTTGAGGGCAAATCATTTTCATTTGCACCCGTCTTCCCCTCAATATTTCCCATGTTCGAAGCCCCTATGGTGTAAGGCACCTTTCGTGTTATATGCTCGTGCTGAGTAGTTTTTGACACGTCAGCTGCTGTCACCTTGATCATCGCCACAGATGAATCCCTTTCACTTTTATCTGTTGTTTCTGTAGTTGGAACATCTTTGGTATTATTCACCTTCTCCACAATAAGTTCACGTTCATCTGTCCCGTGTCCTCCAGTTAGCATCCTTCTTGTCACTTTCGCAGATGAATCAGTCCCACCTCTAACTGTCACCTCTGCACCTTTCGTGGTTAGAATCCCCTTAATATAACTCACTTTTCGTGTCATCCCATGCTCACTGACCATTGAGCCGTCTTCTTCCCGAGTTGTTTCCCTCCCCATTCTTTGTGCATCCGAAAATTCTTTGTTTCCATCTGTGGTGGTTTTTACTCCAACTTTTGCTACCGTTTCCTCGTGCATTTCAGTACCAACCTTTTCCGAAAGCTCCGCTGTCCATAGCTTCGCTGTTTCAGTGATCTCCGCTTCACTTTCTTTTGATGTTCTTAGTTGAATGCTAGACGCTTTAGTAGTGACCGGCTTCTTGCTTTCTGGCACCACCGAAATTGCCTTGACAGTGGCAGTTGCTGACTGAGGCTGCATATTTGAAGCGTAGTGGTGATTCTGTACTGTCGTTGTTGCCATGCGTTTGGTCATTTGTGCGTTCGATGCTGTTCCATTCCTTTCCCAACTTGCTATAGGTGGGGAACGCTCCATTGCAGTGGAAGACGATTGACTGAAATATGGTGCAGATATGTTGAAACCTTCAGTGATAGAAGTAGACATGGCATGATTCTCCATCCGAATTGGGTGAGATGTAGTTGCCTCCGTAGCTTCTTTAGGCGTCGTTAGAGGTGCCCTTGACATCCTTGGTATGGAAATGCTGCTATTACTATCCAACAATTTATAGTTCATCTCTGTTGTAAAGTACTTTATTGAACGTGGTATCGTCGACGATGACAAGTAAGAGCTCCTTGTCAAATTAGAAGCACCGTTGATTGTCTTCGATGTTCTCGAGCTTGTTTCCAGGAGTGAGAGAGCGGAAGAGCTGAAGAGGGTGAGAGTGCGCTCGGGAAAACCAGAGGGTATAATGCTTGGAGAAGTTGGAAGTGGTGCTCTTGTTTCAGTAAGCGTCGCCATTTCCTTCTTGATAGTGCTCGGAACCAAATCAGTCTTGGGCCCACCAAGAGTCCCGGCGGTTGCAGTCTCTGCTTTAATGGAAGTTGTTACTTCTCCTGCTGGAAACATTGCAACAGATCTCTTATTAGTCGTCGTCGTAGCCTTATGGTACAAACCTACTGTGTTGCTTGTTTGAACAGGGCTTCCAGTATTTTCTGCATTTCCAGATGTTTTGAAGTCCGTTGTCGCAGTAGTAAGTGCACGCGTATTAACTACCGCTGTCATGGCTCCATCAGCTGATGTCTGAAGGCTGATCGTTGTAGTTGGACGGAATGTTTCTAAATTGGTTGTCGTCGTTGCAGATGCAAAGGTCTTAAAATCCGCTATCGAAGTTACATCAGCGGATGTGTTAAAGTCCGTTACTGTCGTTGCGCGAGCAGATGTCACGTATTCCGTTGTCGTCGTCGTAGGAGCGGATGTTCTAAAGTTCGTCGTCGTGGTTGTAGGAGAAGATGATTTCGAGTGCGTCACTGTACTTGCGAGACCAGACGACTCGAAGTTTGCCGTCGTGGATGCAGGAGCAGATGTCTTGAACTCCGTCGTCGTGATCGTAGAAGCAGATGACTTCAAATCTGTCATTATGGTTGCAGGATCAGATGTCTCAAAGATTCTCGCCGTAGGTACAGGAGCAGGTGATATCTTCAACTTCGCTGTCGTAGGAGCAGATGTTTTAACCTCTGCCGCCGTAGCTGTATGAGTGGATGTTTTCAAACCCGCCGTTGTGGTTGGAGGAGCAGATGTCTTGAATTCCGTTGTCATGGTCATAGGAGCAGATGTCTTGAACTTCGTCGTCATGGTCATAGGGACAGATGTTCTAATATGCGTTTTCATTGATGCAAAAACGGATGTCTTCAAGTCCGTCGTT
>JAARMF010005153.1:0-12557 GCA_022844705.1 Toxascaris leonina
TGCCGTAGCGTTGTTCTGTTTTCTTTTATCGTAGACCACATTGAAGCGCACATGTGCATCACCGTTCACATCGACCATCGCATTCACGCCATCCGGGGCTGCGAATACTAAAAATAAGCGTAATTAACGAAATACTGAAAATTCCATAGAAAATAATCTCAATTACGATTTCATAGTTTAATATAAAAATAAATTCAACGATCAATTTGAAATAGCTACAATGAATTAATATGTATGACAGCGTTGAATGCGATAAGATCAACTGCCATTAACGATACGAATGATGCCATTTAGCTGAAAAAACTTATGAGGTATTTAAACCGCTTCTATATTTCATATAGACTATTCATGATCTCTCCAGAAATTTAAATAAAATAGCGAAAAAGATCATTTTGTCATATGAATGAAAATCGCGAAAGCGAAGGTAAAATTGCGCGACATAACATACATCCACTACGTGTCTTGAAGTGAGCCACTTCGCTCGGTGGACCTTCGGCGATTTCATTCTTTGCGCTAATGCGTAAACGGTAATCACAATCGCGTCGAATGCCCAGCATTTCTCCGTTGAATAAGTACTGTAGGTAATTTCATCATTACAAAGATACAAAGATACAAAGACAGTTGTAGTTTCATCGACTCCCGTATCGATGCAGTTGACAGCCACACATGGCAGTTTTGACCAGATTTCTGGAACGCCTGGTGGTCAATCTTCTGGCGATCCGTTGGGAGACCAGCCGGGGATCGAACTCGGGTCTCTTCGCTTATCATTAGTTATGCTTTATCTCACCGTTGGCATTTTACTTCTTGTTTTCCATTCAATGGCCACTAAGAGTATGCTTATCATGGATGGTGAGCATGGCAAAACGAGCCATCGCAAGATTTGCTTATTTGCCATTCGCCTACTCGATTAAGCACTTTCATAAGCTAACAATAAAAACTCAATATAGAGAATGATTGCTTTATATCCCCATCATTTGCATAAATCTTCCACAAAAGTTTCGATCCCCTAAAACAAAAACTCGAGTGATGCAAAACCGCAAAATGTGTCGGTATGTTTTGACCACTTGAAATGCCTAAAATTTCTTTCGAAACTGACCGATTAACGTGAAAGACGATGATGGTAAATGCAATAGTACCTATCACAAAATTTTTTGCCAACATTTTCAGTTGTTTCCGAGTTGAAATTAGCCGCAAAGATGTAAACATGTGCACTAAAGATATAACGCTGTTAGAGTCGGCCTCGAATTGACTTCTCATAAGATCAATAGTCCTAAGGTAATGCAATTTCTATACGATTCATAATCGCATTGCTATTTTGTCTTTTAATTATTTCAAGTGTGACTCCGTTACTACGTCGTATATTGTATAGCAGTACTAACTTCAATATCAAAGGTGAAGGAAAGAACAGAAAGGAAAGGAACAACGATTGGACTATTTACTAGAGTCATATGGTGTCATACTAGGGGAAACGGGATTTTCTCACGCTTTAGAAAGAAAAGGATAGCATTCATGCTTCATTTAAAGGAATTCAAAGAATAAGATTACAATAATTAGGGTGAAGCAGTTGCTGACTTCAGCGAATGTCTGCGTGAGGTGTTGTTCGAAAGCACTACAACTCTAGCAATTAATCAACACAACGATTGCATCATTCATAGCTAAGCGTAGCAGTTATAAACTCATCAAATTTGCGTTTACTATATGGGCAAAACGTACGGTTGATTTCTGCGAATCTCTCACAATATGATGCAGTCTTTTGCGCTTATAATAAGCTTTTCGTCCACTTCAATATCATCATTGATTTCCTCGAAAATATCGATATCTTTCAGCAATTATTGAATCAAAGAGCTTTAGGGGATTCTTTTTATTGATAATGATATGTATTAATTTCATTTGTCACATATGAAAGAGATGATATAGAAACCTGATTAGTGAATGGTGCAATATTAGAAATATCCACACTTTGCCAATTACGATAAGAGCTTTCAGCAGACTGAATATCTCTTGTGAAATAAAATATATATTCCTGCAATGAATTGTGTTGACGCAGTAAATGCTTGTCTTTGCTTATTTCTCTTTTTTATAGATTTCTGACTAGAATTTTGGACTTCCGATGTCGATCGAATATATATATATATATTCGTATGACTGAAAAGTTGACAAAATGAAAATGAGTATAAACTTATAAAGTAGGGAATTGGAAAATGCCGCCAGCTGTCATTGAACTCAAAATGTTGAGAATAACCCCATTGGGACTTATTGAAGAAGGGTTTCGTTGAGAGGAGAGGTGGAAAGGGAGGGCGGGGGGGGNGGGGGATTAATTCCACTTACAAAATATAGCTGAGCGTTCAAAAATGGGGCGGGGGGGGATTAATTCCACTCACAAAATATAGCTGAGCGTTCAAAAATGAAGGCATATTGAAGCGGAAGGGTGAGCATCAGCATGGTTTTACATCATTTAAATACGGGAATAACAACAACGATATCGATGAAAAGTTCTTTTCTGAGAAAGGGATTTTTGAACGCTTGAACTGCACCGTTATAAATTGCGTTACTTAGCCAGGTGTTCACTTTATGCCACAATTTTCCAATATTGTCCGTCAACTACTGATGTGAAAAACTGCAGAAAATTTGCATAATTATTCTTGAATAAAGAGATAAGCAACAATTCATTGCTGAAAAAAAATTTCAGAATTTACCTTAATTGGACCATTCGGATTCTCAGGAGGTATCCATGAGATATTAAGCATATTCAACTCATCAACATCGACCAACACATCGGTGGGCGCACTTGAAGGGCCTAAGATACCTGTACCATGGAGTATTTTGTGCATTTATTATCAAGACACATCGAACGTAGTACTATATAAGTAAAGAATTTTCACCAACATTAGATAGAACACGCAATCCTCGTCAATACCTCCAAAACTATGCGGTAGTCGTCGGCGGAAAATCGCGATCCAACTTTCTAATTCTGCGATCAGTTTTTTAAAAAATCAAATTTTTGGGCAAAAATTTGCTTTCACGAGGACTTTCGTAGAGTAAGCTCAAAGTCTTATAGCTGCCCATTGAAGGGATTATGCCATTGACGAGTTTCATGGTGAATTCGCAATATTTTGCGGAGCAATTTCGGAGTCTGTTTACTCGGAGATCATGACCTCTTTATGTCTGTCTACCAATAAGCTTAAATCGGATCTTCTCGCCTTCTCCACTAGGCACTCTTATAATAATCTGCTTTTGTCTGTTTGCTATCAAGTGCGAATTCAGCGATCGAAGCCACATCACAACTATGGCTCAAAAATTTATCGCCTTATAGTTTTATCAAGAAGAAAGTAACACCTCCATTGGCAGTTATGATTTCAACGACCTCGGATAGTATGCCCTCCCCATGGGCATTACTCGCCGTCATCCTTAAGTAGTAGGTGGAATTTCGATCCAATTCACCCTCTACAAATGTGAATCGTCGTCGATTTGAGTCGATTACGATCCTTCTCCACTCGTCTAGTGGGTCGCTCAAATTTTGTGTTATATACGCCAAATAGCCCTCAAATTTGAAAACATTTTGCGAAGGAAATATTAGCCGAAATTTTAATCCTCCTAATATATAGATTCGACGACGATGTTTAAAAGCATTTTCAATTACCAAAAAGCACCTCTTATTTTTCCTATTTCAATAGCCTAATCGTCAGATCTTAATAATAAGCAGGCTCTTTTTTGCCTATCTATTATCGTAAGGCATTTCTAGATGCAATTTCGAATTTAAGCACTCGAAAGAACACCTGACGCGTTATCACTTCCTGCAATATTGCGCGAGTGATTCCATATATCTAGGCGAATAACTTCTATAAGTATTGAAAGGGATCAGTTATTTTCTAAAGAGCATCTCTATCCTCCGACGAAATCTCTTTTATGCAAATGACAATATTTTGAAATGCAGCAAAATTGAATATTATGGGTGAATTTCATTAGTTTGAAGCAATATGCAATAATTATTTCCTCCAAAAAAATGCTGCATACCTAGTGCTATACAATAATAATCATTTTCTTCCACTTTATTTTTTGAGATTCTTTCCCTTCGCTATCGAATGGTACTCTTTTATTTATTGCAGACTAACTAGTTCATTTTGGTCACAAACCTAAATTTGCTCAGCTCACTAAATCGTCATTATTTCGTTTATCGTACTTACAGTGATATTGCCGTTTGGCAATGAAGGTTTCTTCCACGAGAGTGTAGCACTATTCTCCGGTGAAACGACGTATTGTATTGATCCAGGTGGACTTCCGGGCTCTTCAATGAAAAACACAATAGGTGAAATGTTAGAGAATGCAGCTAGAGTTGTATTAATGCAAGAATCGGAGCGATTTGAAATAATAATATTAACAATAGAAGATCAAGCAAAACGAAAGTGCCGCAATGCTATGAGTGTAGCTAATGCTTGTTGCTAAGCGAGATTTGCAACCATTAGAGACTTTTGCAAACCTATCGAGCTGTGCGATAAGCTAACGTCACATATGTAGGCGTCTCTTTGTTTATTCAGTTGTTTCAACTCGAAAGTCAATGAAGCAAAAACATAACTTAATTAGCAACCTTGGAAAATAATATTCGCCATTTAAGAGCGCAAAAAATTTGTGCGAGAAAAAAATCTTTTAACCGGCCAAATTTTCCGTTTAAACCAGTTCGCCACAACAATTCTAATCACTTATCAAAAATTACTATCAGTGACTCATCATTTAGATCATGGATGCTTTGTTGCTCACATTGTATAGTCTGTGTGCAATTCTTTGAGAGACTTCTCGTAGCTGATAGAGCTATTGAGGTGCTTATCATGTAGGATTTTCCTGAGTGCTTCCGCCGTTGTGATTTGAGCATTGAATGAAAACCTCATTACACTCATATTAGTCAAATAAAATAGAGCCACATTAAGAACTATCAATGAACTAACTATTAAGAATTGATTAATTTCGTCACATTCATTACAATTACCAAAAAATCGAAAAAGAGAGCTAACTCGAAATTTGTTTATTTATGGCAATTATTCGAATATATATTCCTCAGGCAAAGACAATGATCAAATGATATAATACTTCCTTCCGGTGCTCTGTATATAACATTCTGCAGTGCTATTATAACGGCTTGATTATTTTTTACACTTCATTCTAGGTGCACTCAATATCAATTACCTAATGAGAAGCATTTATCTCGAAATATATTGCCAATATCACATAACAAACGCATTTTCTACTAGTGTAAAAATGAAAACTCAAACGGCTGCAAATTTGACGCAATTTTGAAGAGATCTTTAAGTGAGTGTAAATCTTTTTGATATTGATGGATCAAGTTGAGTATTGAAGCTCAAGACTTAGCAGAGTGGCAGAAGAACAAAAAAGTCGGCCTGCTTCCAATGCAAGACAATATATGGAGGTTGCGGAAAACTAGGAGGGTGTCATATGCAAATGAGCCGAGATGAGAAAATGCGAAATATGTTCGTTATCATGATTGTGGTAAACACTCCGATTACCTTATTGAAAGCAAAAAGGATCTCTATGAAACTAACTATCAACATTGAAGCGTATCCGATGTTGAATAGCACCATCCTCGTTACGTGCCTCACAAACGAGTTGACGTGTTGTATGAGTAGTTGAAACACTCTCCACCGTATCCACTCTATATAAATCCAACACATTCAGCTTTGCAAAGAACACCGGATCCGTACTCAACTCTTTATCTTGAATACCTTCCGTTGTCCAGAAATGAACAACCGAAGGTCGTGGATTGCCCTAAAAATGAACGGAATCAATGATTGAATTCTTGAAGCAATCAAATTTTTCTAAACTATTCGTTTCAATCAAGTTCAAAGCTTATAGGGACATGTGAAAGAACGCAAATTGGTGCAATATCAGCTTAAAGAAGTGATATTAAAATGAAAGCAAACATTTCTGAGTTCTTATGCGCAATAAATCTAGATCTTGCAAAAGCTTTAATAGCAATTAAAGGTCACAAAGTTAACACTCTCTGGATTATATCAATCGCAGTAAACTATGGAGTTTGTTTTGTTTCACTATATTTTAAATGCGAAATCATCAACTACTAGTGATTGCTACAAATCTGCTCAGATTTGACGAACAATAATTTATACAAAACTTTCCGGGCGGAATTATTCATTGATTCGATGTGAGTGATAATGAATTTTCCTGAGGAGAGTAAGAAGCATTTTGTTCACTAAGAATATTGCAGTAATAATTGGAATAAAAAAAAGGAAACACCTTTGCTAGGCAATGAAATCGTACTTCTGTGCCTGGATCGACCGTTATTTCATCATTGTCAGTATTTTCCAAATTGATTAATTCAATATGCACTTCCAGTGGTATATCTATAAATTTTTGCGGAATTTGTGACAATATTATCGGTAATAAAACCGTTATACGTGTGGTAATAAAACCGAATATAGAATCAATACCGTCTTATAATGGTGTTATGCATTTTAAATCATAATTTGCATTGGAATTAGTGATTAGTATATTATTGTTGAGTGTTTTGGTGCTATTGCTTAAATTGTTTTCACATTTTATATTACGTGTGCGGAATTATTATTTGATGATGAGTTTCTCTGATGAATATCGCGTTAAACACGGAAATGCTTCTTACAAATTTCACAGTGGGAGTCAAAATTCAATTTGCATATGAATGTATCTTCGTTCTCCAAGTATAGTATCAGATAAAACAATCAATTCCTTGTTGAAGTGGATCTGATTTTCCCTAATATGTCGAGTAATCGACGTTCCGATTAAAACAACATCAAGCTCTGTGAACATATCATGAAAAGCTTTAAAAATACAATCAAAAAACCGGAAAGACTCGAGTTCATATTCCGATAAAACAATGCCTAACCACATACAAAGTTTTCCTGAATTGACAGTGAATGCATCCGAAATGACACCATAACCAAGCTCGGATGCCGACTGAAACTTGAACGTATAGTTGGTGTTCGGTAGTGTTTCATTAAGAACGATGAAGAGCACATCACCATCCACTTCGGTTACCTCCCAATCACCGAGATCATCGTTTGGCGACGTTGTCATATATACTATATATTTCTGCAAATTATCAACTTCAACATGCCAGATAAAAGCTTCGCGCTAAATGAATGCAATGTCTTTGGAGAAAAGTCGTTTCTCGATGATGATTCCTGTTGAAAATTAAGTGTACATCACGTTTGTCTAGCATATCTCAACTCCTCCATCGTTCTAATATCCAGTGATATCGCAGGTCTTTATGCCCAAAGGCGACAGCTTATCTTCTTTTCCTTCTCACCCTCCATACCCTTCCATTTAAAAGCAACGCATACACAATGAAGTAGACTACAATGCATAGATTTTGCTATCGCAATTGACCATTTTAATGTAACAAAGGGTGAAATCGCCTTCGGTCTCTAATCACTTAGAATTGCATAAACAGCACTAAAATAGATTCATACCGCTGGCGGATTTATAGCTACCAATCCCTTAGGGCCGATTAGCTTAAAAGCCAGTTATGATGTTGTAAATAGTTTGATAATTGCTACTATACAAATGTGTGGGTTACGCGTATTTCTTCTATGCTTGTTATACGCATTTGCAAATCTCCTTGCAAATCTCCTAACATGATGAAGTATCGGTATACGTGTATGCCTCTCTGCGTATTTAGTGCTTCCAACTTGGGAACTATTAATGCTAGAATAATGAAATCTGGTACAACGGAAATGTTTCGTGGAAATTTGATGGAAGCGTTTCAGATGTGAGAAAATTTGTATGCATTGTAAATCGGGGGAATGACGACAAAACCGGCAGAATAGATGGGCAGTATAGAGGCATATATAAAGGGATTTCTTTGCATATTTTATTATTATGATAGGTGGTAAAAGCGGTTGGTGAGATGAGAGTATGCATCGTGTTGACGACTCCTTTGCAGTGCTTCTCAGCTCGTTTGACTGACATCTGCGAAAATGTTGGCATCGACTCATTACCGCAGCAATTACATTTGCAATAACAGTTTTATCGTCGTACATTGGTTTGCAACGTTCAACTGAACAGCGGGAAGTTCGACACAACGTTCTTTTTTAGAACTCATTGCAGCTTAATTAGATTGTTGCAAATTGAGCTAGCAGTCTACCTATGGATGTAAAAAAAATGAATAGAAAGGCATTTCTAGAACGATGATACCATATCTACGTTTGCATCCCATTTAACTGACCAATCAATTTCGTAGGTTAGGCTCTAAATAAGAAATGAAGTATTTTCGAAACAATTTCACTTCAAGAACGAAACTATTTCAATCCAAGATTTACTATCCATAACTGTTGGCGATTTCTTTCCAAGGGGTAATTTTTCTTCTCTAGAAGTAGGATACCCGTAAGCAAAGAAAGAGACGAGTTGCTTTTTCAGGTTCTCATCGTTGTCGGAATTGCTAATTTATTGCCAACGGATCTAAAAAGACGGTAGTCTGAAGGAACCCAATCTGAGCTGCATGCCGATAGCTGCAGGGCTTTCCAGTCGAAGTTCAGTTGAGCACCAAGTGTACTTTCTGACACTGATCTCGTGCTGTCCTTTGGACGTCGAACTTTCTTAAGTTGGGGGCGCAGCTGAGTATGATTTCGAGCCACCCTCATGGTACTATTATCAGGGAGCAGCTCGCAGTAGTAAATCTCACGAACACCGCATCATATGTTGAGCATTGCTCTTTTGGATGCAGATTGCTTTAAATGGTATTGATCATATCCTCGACGCCTGCTCACTGACGATTCCTGGTATGGCTCACACAGAAATATCACATTTCGGCCTCAATTACGATAACCACTCGATCTTAAGAATTTTCGTCAATCTGTAAGGTACCCATCCACCAAACTTCCATACTCTTCCCAGCCTGTGAAAAACGTTTACGACGGATGTGTGGGAACATCCTAGTGTGCTGGCGAAGGAACCGCTAGTCTTATCGATTCAGCCTCTGAAATGTTGCAATCTTTCAGCATGGGCTCAGAAAGTTGTCGTAATTGAGCTGATCGGCGACGACATAATTCCGCAAGCGGAAGCAGGAGAACCAATGTAGCCACATATGTTCGCGAACAATGTTCTTCGACTCAACGCACGATGGATGCTGCGACATGCATCAACCATAGGATTTGCGAAGATCGAATGAAGTGCTGTTGAAGGAGAGAATTGGTTATACATATTGAAAATGGGATGTGTACTTCATTTTACGATAAAAAGATACAAAGACACAATGACAGCTGCAATTTCATCGATTCCCGTATCGATGCAGCTGACAACGATGCCCATATATGGCTGTTGTGACCAGACTTTTGGAACGCCTGGTGGTCAGCCCTCTGGCTGACCCGCTGGGAGATCAGCCAGGAATCGAACCCGGGTCTCTTCGGTTAAGAGCCGAAGGCTTTACCACTACGATATATTTTCGCTGAAGGGTCTACTGCTCCTTTTACGATAAATGTACAAAATTTTCAAAAAGACATTAAATACTCTAGGTGTTCATAAAAATGACATGAATAATGCAGAGTGAACGAGGAAATANGAGCCGAAGGCTTTACCACTACGATATATTTTCGCTGAAGGGTCTACTGCTCCTTTTACGATAAATGTACAAAATTTTCAAAAAGACATTAAATACTCTAGGTGTTCATAAAAATGACATGAATAATGCAGAGTGAACGAGGAAATATCCTACCTGAATTTGGCCATTTGTCACCTCAGGTTCCTTCCAAGAAATGTTGAGTGCATTATGGAAAGGAATGACCTGCAAACACATGAAGAAAATTGTAGTGGACTGCGAATGAAAACAGCAAATGATAGTGTCTAGCAATATTCAGGAAATTTCACTGATCACGACAGCAAATTTCAGATCATCGATAGCTTAATATCTAGCATTTACAGTTTTTGCTTCATGGAACAAATTCTCCGACCTGTTCCAAAAATTCAACGAAAATTAAAATATCTGTAGAGAATTTGTAAACATAATGTGGATGGTGAGCAGTTTTAATGAGGTGGATGAGATGCAACGGTGATGAATCAGATGGTCACTTGGCCAGAATCTACATACTATGACGAAAATACAGCCATAACTAGATTATACAATACGATGGCATCACAACTTTGAATTTTGGATGGAGTTACGACAAATAGACACGATCGCAATCATTAGTGAGCATTAAGGCACCAAGATCATATCAAATACCTACACGAACGTTACGAACTGTAGTTCCTGGCCCTGTGACGACAATGGTTGTGTTGATCACTGAATAACCCTTGTTATTATAGGCTGCACAAGAGACGATACCTGATCGAGAAATGGCAGGTGCGGTCAAACGAGAACTGAAAATAAGTGATTGCCTTAGGCGATTTCATTTACAACTTGTAAAGCAGTAAGTTGGTATGAGATAGCTGGAAAAGCAAACGTTGGAGGGTGACGGTAAATGAATTATGGGATTCAAGGAAAGTTAAAGGATTTCAATTGGTCAGCAATAATTATACTGACCAATTGAAATCCTTATAGCAATATAATAAACGCAAATGCAATCTCTTTGGCCACAGAGAAACGGTTCTGTATCATTAAATCCATGCGTACACTGGTGCTATGTTGGCATGCTTGGCATCTCCTGACTTCACTTCTTGAGGGATAATAACAAATGAGGGCTTCTGGTTTCGCAAAACAGTGCCACAGGTTTAGAGCCAACCTGAAACTCTGCTCTTGCCCATCCCCTATCCGCACTCCAAGGGGCAGAAAAGGAGCTTTTTGCGAGCCGAATATGACTAAAATAGAGATATGAGATCTTCACAAGTGATAGAACGGTGCCTCATAACATTACTAGACATACTACTAGAAAGACGCAACGCCACTTTTTCAAAAGACGAGGGAGGGGAAGGGGGGGAGAGGGGGGAAGGAAAGTGAAGAAAGGGGAGCAGTCATTCTCATTTCGTTCAAGCTGCAAATACTCTATCTTCTAGACGAGGATATATAGGTAGGGGCTCGAATATGATTTCAGGCTGAGAGAGCTGAAAGATTAATGAATTATCTTGCTTTTGGCATATAATTCGTTCAGTTTCTTCTACACCCTTGCAAAATTTGCCTTACTTTTTCTTCAAATGGTTGAGCGTTCTATCCACCTTCCACCTTTCAAATGCTTCGCTTACCTTCCCGGTCAATTTCTCCAAAAATGTTCATCGGAGGCAGGGCTTATGAATATTCGAATACGACAGGACACTCGAAGGACAATACATAGGCTGGCATAAAAACGGGTGCCAACTGTATTAACTACTTTACAGCATGAAATGGCAAAATAACGGATGAATTCAACAATGCAATAAAGAATAGGTTCGCAATATCGCGGCCAACATTATGAAGATATGAGTTGTGTTTTTCTTGGACAAGATGTGGGGAACAACAATTCGCAAGGATCACATCCGAAACTGATCCTAGTTCTTAAGTCTTCAATTTGCTGATCGAGTAGCTCAAACCTCAACTCGACCTTAACGATAACCACTGCTTAGGTCAAGAACTGCACCTACTATAAAGGTCCATCTTTTTCATGGAAGCATTTCTAAAGTTTGTTGACAATTCGAGCAAATTTAAAATGACAGAAATAAACAAATTTATTGTGCCATAAATGGGAGGAAATCATACATTCGGCACCTCAAAGATGAATGATTCGCCTTTCTTTCAAATACGCATGTAGCAAAAGATTTTTTATCATACCATCGCATTTACTTCCTTATTTATGATCGTGGTTGTTCAAGACAACGAAAAGTGGTCACTGTTTAGAGGAAAGTATATTTGAATCAAAAAGGAACGCACAAATATTCTCAACGAGTTTCATCAACAATAAAGCTGAGCAAATGCTTATAACGAGAATAATTTCAGTAATCGATTGCAAAGAATATTCAATCAAATTATTACTTTTTAAGGAAACATTGAACGCGTTTTTCAAGTTATCGAGTGAAGAAGCTCAAATCTATGAGAAGCACTCTCATGATAGCTTCACGAATTTCACTCTCGTCTCGAATCTTCAGAAACGCTCAAAAGCTACAAGAGATAATCGTGATACCTCGCTTTATAAATCTGATGAGTAGGCTCATAGGTGATATCACTGATAGACCAATACGTATCATTTTCAGTGATTATTTGACCATTCCATAGCCATTGTATCACTGGTCGTGGTAATCCCTCAGCATCACATTCGAAATGCAAATGCGAACTTCGACTCGGCTCTCTTTTAACACGTTCACCTTGACGAATACTCACCACTGGTGCAACCTCTATAAAAGAAGACAAATTCACTGAACTGTAGGCATTTCGGCAATTTCTAAGCGAATCCAAAAACAATTAGCAAAATTATGCACTAATAAAAACGTTTCATCTTATCTACATTTACCTCATATCAGTCAGTATACTTACCATTATTGCAATATATCTTAATAATAACAACAAGTTATATTAAAATTAATGGGAAATTATGACTGTTGACTATAATGAGGAAACTTTTTCTCTTTGGGATGCATGAAAGAGTTTTTTTTTT
>JAARMF010005155.1:0-12551 GCA_022844705.1 Toxascaris leonina
ACCACCTTATAAACCAGCTCGCTTCGTTTATCATTGGCACACAATTACATCGAGGATTAACAGCGTTCCCGTGATATTACCTGTTCAGAAGTTTCTCTTATAGACTAGTCATGGATCGCTGTGTTCGATATCCCTGCTATCTGCTCACTATAGGAGCAAGATTCTCTCTTACAATCACCGTAAAATGAGAAGATTCTTAAGCGAAAGCGGATCCTTTATGACACCTTTAAAATAGATAAATAAACAGAAAATATACATTAACGTAATCAATCTGCTGCGGCCACTTTCTCGACTCTTCCCAATCGGCTTCTGTTGGAATATGGTTGATATTCTTCATTATATTCAGTATAACCCGATGTTCTGCAGCCACAAATTCTTCTAAGGAAAATTAGAAAAAAAAGAAGCACAAGGCATTTCTTCTGTGTAAAGTGAGTATTTCATGCGCTAGCATTAACAAACAAATAAACGAAGCCATTTCAGGTACTATCAGCCACAGTAATCAACCGACATGTCGATAAGACATTCATAATATACTGCATTGTTTAACATGGAGCTAGACGGAAATTCAGCAGAGCCATCGTTCATACCCATGCGCAAAGTAACCGACGGAATATGAGTTGACCTGTTGATATCAGTCCATGTCGGTACTAATCAGTTAAATGGACGACGATCCTAAAAGGTAGTGGTAATGACACTAACACGATGACTGAACTTCTAAGATGTTGTCTATCCCGATAGCGATAATCAAGATCTCGCCCGAAAATTGAACTCGTTACACGGACGCGAGAATGAGTATTAATTAGCCAGTTACCGCAATTGAAGCAAATGCGCCAAAGCAAATAACCCTCCACTAAACTTCGAATTTCGCACAGAAACAGCCAAAGGTAACGGTGCTTGATGGTGACGTCAGAATTTGTGTTAATGACAGAGGTAATGAATTCATCGTGAGAAACAAAGAACTGGGCAAAACAGCAGGAGCACGCCTTTCTACTGAGGCACTTGCAACGACAGGTAGCGCCGAAAAGTTTGGTACATTTGAGAGGTTACCTGCTTGAAGCGCAAGTTCCCGACCTCCCACCTGTAGTTAGCACTAACGATATGCAGTCACCCACTTCAAATACAAATTCGTCCATGGCAAATGCATTACACTATGACGCATAAAATCTTCAGAGAATCAGCTACTGGGTAAAGATATGAACAGAGCAAAGTAAGCGACTGAATATCGACAGAGATCGAAATAGTGAATGGTATCTACAGAGGTTGCGTTGATGCATACTGACGTATTACCACGTTGATAGCTAATGAATTCGAGGAATAAATGAAATAAAAGCCGTCGGAGAAACCGAATAAATATCTGCGTTGGCAGCAACACCGAAAATATCTCAGTACAGGTTGAAGGTATACACTCCGTGCTCCAAAATAAGCTCTAAGGAGTTTATTCCAAACAAATACGGCTCTAAACACAAAGCTATGATAAAGTTTATCGCAATTTTTTGCACTGGAGGTATGGTTTGTGGGTCGAATTCCTCACCGAATCCTTCCAATCAATCGCAGCCTAGTGGCTCAAAGTGGAAACCAAAAAGCGAATTTTGTAAACACGAAGATAGGGCCCTGAGAAAACCTTGCAAAATGCCGCGTTAACTTTTTCGGCGCTTTTATGAGCTAAAATATCAGAAACTCAAAAATATATATGGTAACCAAACAAGTGAGGTGAGCGACGTTCAAATACTGTCCGGCCGTGTGCAATACAAGCTTGATGATAACGTTTCAAGCATCCCGTACTTACGACGTTCCAATATCTTCTGAAGTTCCCAGAATACAGTCGGACATTTGAAACCATATGGCAGAAATTCCCTAGCTATGCTCCAGTGAAGTAAGGGAATACTTTGATTACCGGGACACAAATCCTGTCATTTTACCAAACTATAGTAAGGAATGTTACCATAATTTGAAGGATGGGTCACACATCGTACGAAGTAACCACTTGCTATTCCTTCAACTAGTGAGTGAATATCTAAACATCATTTTCCGCAGCAAATGCCAATTTAGCGGTCACGCTGCTCAACTCTGTGGGAAGACGATTAATGCACACGGCCAAGCGCAGGACCCTAATACGATCGTTGTGGAACACCGGTTACAGCGACATACATGACCGACTTCTTCGATTGTGGGATGGCTATAATTTATTTGAACAAGTGAACATTATTCAAATGGCTCTCGCTACACCTCACTGCTATATCACAACTTGTTCGGAAAGAGCCCTCTGTCTGAACGCCCACTGCCCTGTACAAACGTTAAAGCTCCAAAAGATTACTTCTGCGCAGTGTTGCCGAAAGCCGGTAAAGATAAGCCAGTCGACTTGGACTACGCTCTCCCGTATTCGGCTTTTACCAAGTACACACCAGAACAGCTGGCCCAGAATTGCCGATTCGCTTTGTAGCATATCAAGAGATACGAACAAAGTTGCGTCTTCAGGAATCTTGCTGGGGAGACATATGCATAAATATGCACACTCTACGGTGCCACCCATTACTGGTGCACTAGTGCCTGCCTCGTTTGCACGGTTCACTTCGGGATATTTAGCAACGCCGAGGATTCTCAACTTCGAACCTCAGTAAGGCGTTCCAAAAATGCGTTTTTTTTTGTTGCTTTACGTGTAGTGCATCAGAGCAAGGCAAGACATTAAAAAATTTATAAGATCATTGGCAGAACCGTAACTGAGGTCAACATCGCGACGTTACATGATGACGCCAACGCAGTTTGTAACCGTAATTGGGGGGAGGGGGAGGAAGAAAGAGAAATGAAACATAACAAGCATATAGCAGTGTTAGACTCCTGAGCGTACCTTCCAGAGTGAAACGCCGAACATGGGAACGAAGGCTGCAAACGAAACAAGCGCATGTCAACATGAAGCGAAAGCTCTCGCCTACACGCTGCAATACCCTAGACTTAAGCATTTGACGCACACGTCTAGCAAACTAATTCACTTCATTTCGCAACTCTACCAGCCACCAGGCGTCTTCTTCACCCCCAATGCTACGCTACCCGAACGCGCCACAGTCATCGGCGAATGAACGTTCCGCGAAACGCCTGATGTGGGGTTCGGTATCACCCTCCACACGCAATCCCGCTTCCCTTGGTCAAGACACTTCAAACAATTTGCCATAAACAGGACCACACAGGTCGATAGCCCTAAGGCACAGCCAGGTGCGTGCGCACAAACAGCAACTTCAGTACAGCACAGCGCACACTGATAAACACAACTCACCGTACCTCCAAGACTCACCCCTTACACTCGTAACTAATTAAATAGAAGTCTTAAGCATCCAGCGCGAACAACTTCTTAAACCTAAGCAACAATATGGATGACAGAGAGACCGCATTAAACCAGGATGGACTTGACCAAATTACAAGCACCTCAACAAACGATTCCTCCGAAGATATGTGTGCGAACGGAATGTTCCCGATAAACACTCAACCAAACATCGATATAAAGAAGCAGCAATAAAACAGAAACATGGGGATGAACTTGGCCATGACTAAAACAGATTTAGAGCCTAATCTATGTTGCACTTACTGGTTAGAAGATCCAGCTACAAAAACTCTTACCGAAGCCATTTGGAAAATGGGCGACACGTACGCTACGACAAACCCAACTCCACATTTCAAAAGTACAGTGGCCAGCCCAAGCCTCACGTGCGACCACGCGAAAATATTAATGTTCTAATACACTTGCAAACCCCACGCCTATGTCGATAGCACCGCACGCGTCGTCCCCTCCAACACAAGTTTCAGCTGATTCGTTTCACTTAAGTACCTCTAACCAACTGCTTAAATGTGAGCTTCGTTTCATTTACTAGTTGATAAAGCAATTTCAAAACAGGCTATCCTCCCCTACGCACCCTCTTTTCCCATATGCATCGTTCCTTGAACAATGTGTCATTAAACACAAATGAGACTGCAACATTTCCCCGGAGGTTATAAAACATCGCGAGACTGAAAAGCCTCCTCAACGAAAGACAAACTGATAACAAGCAAATGGGGACGGAAACCGCAGAATGCAACGCAACGAGAACATATAATATCCCGATAGTGTCAGCATTGCAACACGAAGCGTGAAACACGCGTTTAGCCAAGATCATCCCCCACATCGTCACTGCTAGTTGCTTTCAAAATATGCTTGTAAGTAGAACCTAAAGCACAAAGTCGGCTCTTCAGAAATGCCTCAAACTTCATCTGCAGCAAAGCTGACATTGTGGATCCCTCATTCGTTCACAGTGCGAACATTAAACAAGAACATAATGCAGTTAAACAAAGCAGAGAGTATAAAAACGCCTAAAACGCCCAGAACCACCAAATGACAACATCAACAACAAAGCAAATTAAAAAACAGGAAACTAAAGTGGGGTGGTCTCAACTATCATTGCAACACGATTACCTCAAAACAGTGAAACAGAGAAAGAACTGGTGATAGAAGGATGATCATCATAATATAGTAACATATCAACCTCAATACAAACTAATAGGTGTTGTGCTGCTTGTTCTTGCGCGAATATTGGCCTTCGCCAAGACGCGCAATGTAGTCATTCACATATCGGCGCGCTTTTTCCTTCACCGATTCCGTAACTTTAAGCTCGCCACCGCCGATTCTTTTCGTCTCCTTCTCCAAAACCGTATGAGTCAACTGCAAATTTCAGGATGTATTGAACTGACAAGTCTTTAATTCATATTAGCACAGCAGAACTTAAAGAAGACGACAGCATTCGAATCTCTCTCACTTGAACATATGCTGACACTCAGCAGAATCACAGCGATTCTCTTCATAACGTAAAAGACAAAGGAATATTCTGTTGCCAAATAAATTATGACATACACATGAACAGCTGCAATTCCGACTGAGTGAAAATGTCTTGCTGTGCTGAAGAGACAGCCTTCCTTTAACACCTTCTACGCACAAACTTCTACAGAGAAACATTTTGGCGATTTCTTCCTTCTAGTAACCATAACACTGCAATTAGCTTTGGCCGAAGAGGAAGGAATGCAAAGATAAGAATAACAAAACGGAAAACAAGAACACTGCATCGACAAAAATGCCAAAAAAGAACCAACCGATCTGAAAACAAATTTTATGGCATTATGAAGTCGCAAACGACTGACCTTAAAGGTGTTTCAAAATTTCAAAAAAACCCGTAACCAAACAAATCACAGATGAAAAAAGTAAACGAATGGAGTCTAAAATTTGTGAACGAAAGATCCTCTCCTTGTTAGAATAAAGTCGGTCACCACCTTTGTTTGTTGATTGGCATAAGCACAGCGAACCTTTCTAAGGACGTATTTGTAGTCATCGGAGGACGAGAACTTTGTTTTGCGGATGGGCTCAAGAATGCCGGCGACGTGTTTGGCAATGAGAGCTTTGAAGACGGCACGCGGGTCGCTGTGGTCCGAAGTGGTATCCGCTGCGTCGTCGCCTTCCTCGGGCAAATGCCAAACCGTTTCCCTGGAGACGTTGTCAGTACAGTCCTACATACTTGAAGAAAACCAGCACATTCCCATAAAGTTTGCTGCTCGATGTTAAAGAAATGGCTTGCCGAATTTCACTGTGCAGCATCCTTCTACTGTCAACGATCAACACCACCATGCAGTGACCACTATTACCTCCGTCCGCACACCGCTTATTCTTTCCTGTGCGGTGTCGGCTGTTAGAACTACGCATTTTGCCTCGAATACTAGCAAAATTCTGTGAAATAACAACGTTTCGAGTAGTACCTTTTCCCTTTGTCAAACGTGGCATCCAACCACATAGAGGCAGTAAAACCAGCAAAAAGTGAACGTTTCAACTTTGTGCATTTTCAAAACAAACGCCGGTAGCCCGCAACCACCCCTCAACTAATGTTAGCAGGCCTATATCATTCCGCTTAATGCTACACCTGTGTTTTACAGAACAAGTTTTGCGAGCTGCTCTTCAGTCTGAGGTATGGTTAATGGATTCACTTCTATAGTATTACCTAGCTGCAACAGAAAAGCGCTGCCCGACAACGACGCGACTAGCATTAAATCGAAAGCGAGATAATGCGTGAGAAGTGAAATATTCTAACGTGGAAAACGTGATGTTTACTGGTTTCACAGACTAATAACATTCAGCTGAATTGTGCTCAGATTTGCAGCTAATAGAACAGCGTAAATACCCTTTTTCTTTTTCACCGCACTTTCGATGCTGTAGGATTGAAACCTATCAACTTTTTCGCGACAACCAACAACGTCCATTTGACAGACAGCAAAAATTTTATCTGCTCTGTGTGATTTCGAGATGAATATGTGAAATCGCTGATTAATATCGAGAATACTTTCTAAATCTATAAGTCACCCTCCCATCCCCATTATGCCACATAAGCACTCTCTTCCAAGCCTTTACTTGCTCACACGATTGGACGAGATTTTGCACCGATGCGATCTGGCAAGTAATGAAACCGAAGACGACTGCAGTCGAAATGATACAGAGCGCTACACTGCAGCTCCTGATGCTTAACGCGGTGGTCACCGTGGAGATGCATGTGAGGTGCCTCCTGCATATGCCACTGCTTTCCCCTCTTCAGTTATGCGAAAACTTATGGTCCATCACAGTGATAAAAAGCCGATTAGTCACCTCGTTTCCTTGTTGTAATAGTAGACCGTTCCTTCTTCAGTGGTGGCCTGCACCCAGTTAGACTTTTTATGCAGTGGCTCAGGAGGGGGTGGTGGTGGGATGGCACCTTTTGCTTCTGCCTCTTTCTTCTTGTTCGCTGCACGTTTCTCCTTCAGCAACGTCAGTTTCTGAAAAAGTTCCCTTAGCTGACGTAAATTATAAACAGGTCATTCAAACAAAACAGACGCAGTCAGTAAAAAATACCCATTTGAGCATCTCAAAATTTGTTCAGCGAAAGAAATTTAGCAAGTAGCATGTTTAATGACACGCTTCATGGGAACTTTGCATACACGCGAAAAAAGACATTTCCGAAGCAGACGAATCCGATAACACCAACAAACAAATCATTTTACTTGAAAGTTCCAATTACGCGTAGAAAGCGGAATGCCCCAAGGATGAAAACAACTTTTGGAACTCTTTCCTGCTGCTATCAGAATTTGCTTCACGCGAACAACTGCACTCATTGATACCAATCATAAACGTTGAGAAAAATCGTGCGACCCAACAAAATCACTCAGACCACTTAGCTCAACAACTTCCACTGCACAGTTACTCATGCGAGAGAACAACTGAAGCAGTAAAACAAATGTGCATATTTCACAGCAAAAAAGGGAAACCTTCTCAAGCAACTCGATCTCTTCATCGGTTGGATTCTCGAAGTTGAATGGCCCTAACATGGTAGTGTCTGGCATCGGCTCTGCCGGGGGAGAGGGTGCATCCAGGATACTCAGCGTTTCCGCCTGAACAAAAAAATCAAGCACGTCCCTCCAAAGATGCACAAATAAATCATTCACAGCCACTAACGAATTGCGTACAGTCATCGCCACGGCTTGAAAAGTCACTACATTGAGATGATACTACAAGTTCGTTAAAATAACACTGCACTTACGACCACCTAAAATAGCGAAAGCTGACTATCAGTGCAACACCGCCTTTACAATCCTTTGTATTTCAGCTTCGTTTGGAATGAATCACCGATCCCGACGGAGCCATCAACTCTACATTTTTATTATTGCATAGCTAATCGCAAAATTGCACCTCCCTCGTAACTAGACAAAACGTCTCATCCTAATATTTCACCTTTTCATCAATGTTCGGCTGAAAATTAAAAAAAAAACACTTTGTTAACAAAAAATGGCAAGCGTAGGCTCCCAACTTCTCTTCAGTAGGGAATAACTTCGAAATTACCTCCCCCTTCCCCCCCCCCNCCCCCCTCCCCCACTCAGGAAACATTGGCACTTTTAACAGTATCAATAAGGTATTATTATATGGACGTAGGGAACATCTGAAATCGAGGAGTCGCTGCATCAAATGAAAGAATCGCTCATTGAATAAGCTGATCAAAAAATTCAGAGATGGATAGAGCACTAGGCCGAGCGCAAGTCACATCGTGAACGGAACTGAATGTGCCTCAACCATCCTTTCTTATAGGCTGAAGAGAACAAACCAAAAAGTTGGCTACTGTTATAATGACCGGACTATTTCCATGCCATTCAATATGCATATAGGATACCTTTGTGGGCGTTTGTTGCGCTGCTTGCATCTGCTGCTGTTGGTAGAAAGCCATATACTGCTGATAGAAAGCGGTAGGAGGGGGACCATATCCATTCGCATAACCAGCATTCCAAGTATAGCCATCGTAGGACATCGGCATCGGAGGAAACCCGTTGAAATCACTAAAACCCGATGAAAACATTGACTCGGGAAGAAGTACGGGAGGCGGCGGAACAGTTGCTTCGAATTCATCCATACTACCATCGAAAGTTGACGGAAAACCTCCTGCTGCACTGTCCCCAACAATGTCGAATCGTGAACGGCGAGCCGGAGGTGCCCCCAAGTCGGCGCACGGTGGTGGGGTTAGTGAAAGCCCTAGAAACAAAATCTCCTTAACGTACAAGCATAAGCATTTTTTCTGAAGTGACTGCAACCCTGAAAATGAAAACGTTGAGCATACAGCAAAAACGACAAACAAGGTCTACAATCTGCCCACAGGAAACTGCAACTGCCTTGATGTATAAAAAATGTTTTCAAAACACTCCAAAAGAAATATCCCAAGACCATCTACTTCTTTTCTTTTGCTTCCCTGCTTTATCCAAGCCATCGACGAGCCGCAATCCACCTCCCAGAAAGAAGAGTTCAACGCAACATGTTCACTGTCCCACAAGCACAAGCAAAGGTGATCAAGAGGCTTCAACCCAATCATATGTTACATTCTGCATGCTGACAGAATTTTCAATTTATATACACGTTTCGCAATTTATATACACGCCTTTACACGATTGTAAAGGCAACGATCGAAAGATTTCAGAAAGAATTTGCTTCACGAGATCACCAAACGGACAAAGTTGCAAATATGGCCAAATGCACCATCTACTAAATAAATTACTACCGGAAGAAAACAACCAGTAACAGTTGAGTTATCTCCTCATTAACTATTCGTATTAACGAAACAATCGAGAAAAAAGCCCAAATCGTTGCTCTGCTAGCGTTCCTAAGTGCCACGACACTTGACTTCATGTCACTACTGCAACTTTAACCACCATAGCTCTTGCTCAGCAGTTTGTTCCTCCGATCTCTTCCCATATGAATACCATTCTTTCCGCCTCAAGGTAACTACATAGCCAACGAAAAAAGCTTCAAGACTACGCCAATGATGAGAGAAAGTAATTATTTAAGCAACTTTTTGAAGTGTTTTGATTCCATTAAGCGTTATGAAAATCTTGAAAGTCGATATCATTTACGCATCTTCTGCACTAGATGTGTACAGCAATATTATTAAAGCAGCAACAGTATCCACAAAACCAGCTAAATTTAAATGAAGCACTTCTTGCCAAAAGATTCGCTCACTGACTTTTCCTTGGCGGTTGCACTCGTTTGTTGAATGTGTTGTTGTTGTTGCGTGGTAATACAATGCGGTGGTTTCTAAACGAAACTGCCTCCACTTTCTTTTCGGGGATCACCGACCGACGTTGCATTCTGTCATCGTCTTCCGCTCGCTGCAAAACCAACTTATTCACGATAACCCTTTGCTACATGCAATCTTGCCTTTCCCACATTTAATGAATACATTCTTGGGAGAATCCAAATTAAAGAGTTCCTAATTTTTCAAGCTCTGTGTAGTCGAAAACGTTCTTAAGCGCTTCTCGTGATAGTATTTCCATAAACTCATAACAAGAAGGACTTGGCTACCAACGCAAAGGCCGTCCCCTCTCCTCCTTGCTCCCGCTCCTAACCTGAAACGCTGAACGGATGGATTACGGTCAACGCAGCATGTAGAGTAAAAATTGCTCACCTCCTGTTCTGACATCGGCGTATCACTGCGTTCCCTCCGAGGAATACGGAACTCTTCGCGCAAATCTTTCCACTGAAATAAAAAATATTTTCTGATGACATAATGCCTTAAAAACGTTCGGAAGAGGCATCTTTTAAAAAGATTCGTGCAGTATACAAAAAGGCAAGCAATGTCTGCAGTTTTGAGGAGGAATCAAGAGAATATCAAGCTCATCAGCATCTGCAATCTCCCTTAATAAATTCAATATTCCCCATTTTCAATGCCCTCCTCCCTTACAGATACACCAACCATATATTCTTCATGATACAAACCACCATCTGACATCTTTCACTTATTTCGTCCATACATCGAGCAGCCTCAGTATGAGTAACGTGAACGTGGTTGACGGGTTAGTGGCTTCGAGAAAAGTGCAGATTTTTCGACCAAAAAAAATAACTCAAAAGGCTGCATTCGCATGCTACATATATCCCCATCTCTCAATTCTTGAAAAATTTTGGGGATCAGTGTTTTTGGACAATGTTAGCTTCACGATCACTATCATTAATTCCCAGGCCATTAAATTCTTGCCTAAAATTTGCTGGAGACATCAAAATCCAAAAGTGCAACTTCTTCAGAAGTCGCACTTCTGATGATGCAATAATGAGATGGCGAGGAAAGCGGTGACAAAGATGCTGAAAACTTTGTGTTTGCAAACGAACCCCTCAAAAAAATTTTCATTACTACCAAACAACGTGTCTGTAATTAGCAAGGTTTCCGTATTTTTCCACAGCACATTTACCACCGCATGGCTAGCCATTTTCTGAAAACAGTTTGTAGTTAAACGTCAAAACTTTGTTGAGATGGACACATAGGCGTTTTGATCGAAGCAGTTATGCGATATCTGCCGCCATACATCACGCAGCATATGACAACAAAGGCTATCTCTCAGTCTCCTTCCTTCATCTTTTCCTCCTCTTTCCACACATTCACGCCTCAATAAGTGGGTGCTGTGCAATGGTCGTAATTCTTGTCGCATACTCCCATCTTCGCTGATCAACAAAAATTCTGAGCCGTTCCTGTGCTCACTTCCGTTAGAAACGCTACATATATAAACACTATAGGAACTGTTTATAAGATTCAAAGGAAATCAAGACGAAGAGAGGCATCAAGGGAGCAAATGAAACGCAAGCGATGCTCTTCGTTACTCTCTCAGCATCACGTCCAGCTCTCATGTGATCGAGCCGCGTATAAAAAAGTGCTGTTGCGAAAACATTCCGACGAACATTAAAAAACAGAAATTGTGGCATACCCTGATAAGCAGGTAATTGGCCTTGTTGATCACTTCATGGTGCAGTTTCTCCAGACCTACATCGCAGATTACGAAAGGAGGTGAGGGTGATTCTGACGTCGATGGTGTCGTATCAGCGCATATAGCGTTCACCAACGACTGCAGTTTCTTCCCCACTGCATCGTCGATTGGACCTCTCTTCAAAAGTCACGTTGCTGCACAATTACACAAATACATAATTCTCACTTCCTCTCCCCCGTTCCTTCGCTCTCGCTCAGCTGGCGCTGGCAAGCTCAAAGATCTGGGAGAACTTTTCAAGCCATTTCTAAATACTCTAATATATAAAAGTAGTTTCGATTCACGTTTAAAAAGATGTCCAAAAGTCAAATGTCGTTTGGCACTCCAAATCAAAGGCCCATTCAGTGTGAAACCCGCTTCTTTTCAAAAAGCCGGCTAGAAAGAAGAGTACTTGCACATCATTTGTTGCAACCGTCAACCTTCTGTACGTTCACAGGTTAGTGCTACCGAATTAAAAAATTGCATAGCATACCTTGACTGTTAGTCTACTGAGCGTGACCACGAGATGACTATCTACAACCTGATTCCGCGTAGTGATGGGCATCAAACTGAGCAGATCAAGCGTCTTCACATACAGACTCAGCACTGTGCCCTGATCATCGATCGGGTACTCACTGGCAAGAAATATGTACAGAAGACGCAAACCTGGAAAGCACCTGGCTCAAAATAGTGAAAACGCACTTGAAACAACTCTCGAGCCAGGATCAGATACATTCACTACCTACCGTTTACCTTTCCGTTTGCTTTTCCACCCCTCTTTATTTTTTATTTTGCAGTCCCACTTTTGTCGAACTTCTACCAGAAAGTAGAGCAGCCCTCTACCTCTCATGTTAATGGGCGGCATGGCAATTTTCTGCCAGTGAAGAGCCAAGGACTCATTTTGAGCGATACAAGAACATCGCGTGCCCAAAATAGACTACTATTTTTGCACAAAAATTCTGTGGCATAATACCCTTCAATATACGCTGCAAATTCATTTGGGGATGCGAAGGGATCATCTGGGTATTTTCTCGCCTTTGTATCCCTCAAAAAGAGGCATTTTCATAGGTCCTGCAAAAATTCCAATTGCTTGCAAAGGAAGTTGCAAGCTTCATCCTTTCACCTCTGAAAGTCATTCAAAGACTGCCTGTGAGCAGTTCTCTGTGTGTATACATCTTCCAGGGTCAATAGAAAGTGCCATCACATCTTGAGAGCATGCCTCCATCCCATATTCACATTGATCACATTGAACA
>JAARMF010005159.1:0-12540 GCA_022844705.1 Toxascaris leonina
CTTCCGAGCCTGACGATGAATCACTAGAGTCCTTCTTTTTACGACCGCGTTTCTTGTCCCTCTTTTCATCTCCTTCGGAATCGGATGACGAATAGCGCGAGTCTTTTTCTTTGCTTTTACCTTTCTTGCTTTTCCTGGTCTCCTTCTCGGAATCCGAAGAGGAGGACGATGAACTACTTGAGTCCTTTCTGCGGCCTTGCACACCTTCTGACACCATCGAGAGAAATCGCGAGTTTCCTGAAAATGAAAAACATATTAAATTGATCGTCTGAAAAGAGTATTGTCATCGATTTCGGTTCGCGTCGATTTGCTTTGTACTGAAACATCTGGAAGAAACTCTAGCTTCAAATATCACGCAGTACTCAGTGTGTAACGGCACGAATATTGCAACTCAAACAATGTTTTGCACAGTTACTAATTTCGCGGTATAGAAGGTGGTGCTGAGTCGTTTCCGCCTGCACACTATTGTGATATAGCAGGAATAATGTGCAGGCGGAAATGACTCAGCAGCGCATCATATGCTGTGAAACTGGTAACTCTGCAAGACATTATTTGAGTTGCAATTTTCTTTGGGTGGCTCACAGTGACGCTCACATCGACCACAGAGACATATTTCTGGTGGCGGGATGTCGGAAATAACAAACGATCGGATCGCACTGAGTTGCAACAGTTTAATGAGCTCAGGTTAAAGATTTTTACATGCCAGTATGCCAGTTTGGCTGATGCGAACTGCAATAAACTTTGTGAAGAACAGTAATGACGAAGCGTTTTCATATATTTTGAAAAATCATATTATCATGGATCGGATAAGCAGACCATATGAAGCACAATATTCCACGACCGGCTGATGCACACAGTCTACAAAGTGCGGAGAGTAATCTCCAAATTCCGGCGACTTTTCAGCAATAGTGCACCAGTACAGCTGCAGCGAAGTTCAGAATTGATGATAGCATCAGATCACGAAGGCTATTGGCAGTAGAAAGAAGCTCAGCAGCAAATCTGAGTAAATATTCATATGGGAAGTTCATATGAGCCACGTGGAGTTTTTAATGGGAAACATTGAAGTGACAAATTTTAACTGTGTGATGAATACACTAAGCTTTTTTAGAGAATGTGGAAGTCGCAAACAGAAACATGGAATCGACGACAAATTCGATGGATAATTTTTGTTGTTTTAATGAAATCACCGAAAGTTGTTTCCTTTTTGTCAGTAATGAAATTTAGCAAAATTGCTATGCTAAAGATGATTCACATTTCCACTGAACATTCCTTCATAAAAGTTTCACTCATTACTGAAGAGCGGCAACTCGATCGCAAGCACCAGCGAAGATCCACATTTTAGAGACTTCCTCATTTTCAAACTTCGAAGCTATTCACCATCAAAGTAATACCCTATACGGATTGCTGTGGCCCCTTGCTGTCATGAATCCAAAGATGAGCGAGTGATCGCATGTATCGCATCTATTTGAAGAACACACGCTGTGATTACTAGCGCCGGAAATCTAGCGAATGTCAAATGGCTTCATTCAGTGTAAGATTAGGTGAGCAGTACCAGTTATAATAAATTCAAGTAAATAAAAGCAACAGCTTATAAATTTGAAACAATTGACAAAATATAAGTTTTGATGGGAAAGTCGTCGCTATCTTAAAAGTTGCCACAGTTTTACGTCTCTATGTTTAATCCCGAAAAAACTTATTATTGACCGAAAATGTTCCACTTTGATAGCTAATAATCTAAAGTGAAAATTATGAAGAACGAACGGAAGCAGCGATTGCTTATCAATACGCAGATGCGCTCTTTTGATAAATTCTCTTGTGATATTCGACGCCAATTGCTACTAATCACCACCTTGCAAGGTCACTTTAAACACCGATAAATGCTGGAATGGTACCGATGAATAAATTCATTACCTTCACTCAGTTACGTCATCTATAACCTATAAAAGAACTCTTTTATCGGACGCTAGAAACTGTTGACTTATATGGCACCTAGAACGTTGATATCTTTAAACAAAATGATCAACCGGGAGAGAACAGAATGTCGGTGGCTATCTTCCGATGCCCCAGAGATCTGATGCCTTTGAAGGAGGGGGAGGGGGGGGGGGGGGAGACGGAAGGCGCTGATTTTGTCGCATTTTGAAAATATTTGAAGATACGGCATTCTCATGACTTCGCACCTTTGTATGGTAGGGGTACCAATAGTCAGGTGCGATTCGCGAACAATAATCACCACAGCGACGAAATTCTGTTCGTGTAGCATATTAATGCACTAGCAAGGATTCATTTGTTGCGACAAGCATCCGTTTTAGAGAGGAATCTTTCAGAGAAGGATTATGTATTCTTGAGTTAAAAAAGTCATCTGAACACCACGAAACCCAGACACTCATGCGAACTCGTCTGGAAGTCCCGAATAGCATAGACATCAAGAATCGTCGGTATAGAAAGTGTTAGCTGATTCAAGCGAAAACATGTTGTATGCACTCTTTGAAGAAGAAGACAAGTGCTGCGCTTTCAAAAGAAAATAGACGTCAAAGAGGAAACGGCTGTAACCAGCTCAAAGATGAGGATTGCGATTTCCGCTTATAATGTGCCTTTAAAAATCAGTGAGAATGCGGAGAGGTAGGTTGCTGCACTTGAAAAAAAACGGCTCTTGCTGAAGATGTTTGAGAATGTGCTCTCTTCTGCGGTCTCTTTCGTGAAGGAACGCTATTCGCACATATTTGCTTAGCCGCTGATCTACGCACTATTGTAAGAGAAATAGTGCACGTGATGCTTTTTTGATTCGCCGTTTCCAATTCCGCATTCTTTGCCGTGTGGTACATTTCTCAGCTGTTTGTCTTCACGTTCACACGATCGATGATTTCCTCAGAAAGCTTTCGTTTGAGCGCCATAATAAACCCGTATTTCAGCCGTTCTTAATCGCTATGTTCGATGTATTGTCAATTCTTTGAAACCACTTTGCAACACTCCCGAAAATAGGCTTTGTATCGAAGGCATGCAAGAGTAACTTTCTAGCCTGTGGTGGCTCTGTATCCATCCTTTTCGAAGGTGTGAAAGAAGATCACAGGGATTTGGAGGGGTGTGAAGTATGTCCGCATGATCTCTCTTAGCAGTTCTTAGTAATCGCACTATTCGAATGCTTATGTTTGTCGCATTTTTGAGAGAAATTTAAATCACTTATGTTCGAGGTTGCTTTTAGGGTCTCTTTCAGACTTAAGATTTGCTTTGTCGGGGTAAAATCCGTCCACTCCTCTTCGCGGCGCCGGTCGGGCAATAGAAGTCAACAATTGCCTATGGCTAATGGCGGTTCTGGTCTTCGCTGTGAGATGGAGCGACATGCCGACCTGTCGCATTTATCCGTCGCATCAGATGCAGTGTCTGCTTAACACCGGCGCAATACAGCAAGACGCCCTCGACCGATCAAGGGGAGGAGGCATTGCGCGTACGCTGACTCCGAGTGAATTCGGGAACGGGCGAGGAGATGATGTTGATGAGGATGATGATTTCTAAGATCTGTTTTCATCGTTTGCACAGCAGTCGTATTGTAGTACATTGGATATGTTTACTTCAATAAATTAAACTCTGTTGTAATGTTCTTGCAAACAAAAAACCTCTTGTGGGAGGTACAGTAGCAGTGCTTTACCTCTGCAATCACAACACTTATTACGGTACTCTAGCAAATCTGCAACAGTATGAGCTTGCAAGCAAAGTGCATTTGGTTATAAAAAAAGTTGTGTGAGTGGGAACAGTATTGTTCCATTTTTGGGGACAAGCATAACAACGGTATCATACAAAACATTTTGCGACGATAATCTCACTAAGAGCCAATAATAGCCGAGGAGTGTTTAAGGGGCGAGAAGAATGAATGCGAGGCGATTGTATGCAGCCATAAAGGTTTTCTGCGAATTTCCTCATCTCATAGAAAGTTCTCTCTTGTTGGAAAAGCGTTTGGCTACCTGATATGAAAGAACGCCTGCCGCAGACCGCTAACACACTGCCGCATTCTTTTGTGTGTATTTGGGACATATATCGCTCACACAGCCTACATTATTAACGACAGCGGGCTTCTGAAGGAGGCGTTATTCGGTTTGATGCTCTTAATATAGTCACATAGAGCAACCACAAAAGTGCCATACAACAAGAGTCTTCGATAGGCAAGCTTAGAAGAAAGCAACCTAATTACAATAGCAACTGACAGCAGCTTGTACCTAGTGACGACGTATGCAGCTGAAGTTATTTCTTATAACGATAACCTCAGCCTGAAGTGACTGCGAAAACTATCATTTACTGCGCATGACCTATAACCTGTACTGATTAGAAAGTTGTGGGTATTTGAACGACGGCGCTGAGAATTCAACATTAAGATGCACGTCGCCAGGCGATCGAGTATCAAAGATAGCAGTGCAACCAGCGAATAACATTTCCAACTGAAGAGAACGAGCGAGTGGAACACCGCATTTATATACGACGATCGCTGCGTGTTAGTGCACTAAGAGTTTTCAAGCGACGTGAATCATCGGGCAAGAAAAATAGAAGCCGTCTATAAAACAATGCCTAATAGCTGCATTAAAGAAAATGAAGCAAAAAAGAGTGCCGACTGACGCCATCGGTTACGATGTAGTGACACAACACGGAAGCAACTCCTTATGAAAAGGTCCTTTTGGACGTATCTTCAATAAAACCCAAAAATTTTGGCCCAGATGTGAAATCCGCATCCACGACCTCACTCTATCAGTAGGATGCTCAACCACCGAGTGTCTGAATCAAACATATGGAGACAGATTACATAGTTCTTCCATACAAGAATTCAGTACTCATGAGTGTTGTTCGGACTCCGTACTGGAGCCCAACAAGATGAAGTTTCTCAAGAAAAGAAACCTAAACCGTGGGCGTTATTCTGTGCATATGCGGAATGAGTGAGCAATGAATTCGGAAATTCCAAAGTTTCAGTTGGGATGAAGGAGCGGCGGCTTCAGTATTTTTCAGTAATGGAAATTTCTGCACTTGTTTGATTGTACACTTCCTTGAATTTCGGCACCGAATCGACGGACAAACACAAGTGAAGCAACCGAATCGACGGACAAACATAAGTGAAACAACCGAATCGACGGACAAACACAAGTGAAGCAACCGAATCGACGGACAAACACAAGTGAAACAACCGAATCGACGGACAGACGGATGCAAGCATAAGCACTGGAAGTGGACGTCGCCACAAAGCTCTTTGCAAAAGCACTGTGACAACTTCAATATGCGGAAGTGCATAAAGATGTCCACAATAACGGCAGATTTCCCGATCATCACGTTTTCGCCTCTTTAATCTCTGAATATTTGGAGACTTCTGAGGAGTGGAATTTTACATTCGGCGATGACGTTTGTAGTTTGTTGTTTGCTCTCGCGTTTGGGACTCGCGTCGGTGTTTCGTTGAAATTCACTGAACGATGTCTCTGCGTGAGCACTCTAAATTGCACATCTCCATTTGGTGCAGTTGTTTAGATGAGGGATCGGATATAGCACACTGGACAATCATATAAAAACTACAAACCTCAGCTAATCTCAAGTTGTTTATCCCCCTTCCACCCTGCACTTTGTTTGATTACCTTCTATTATAGCCATGAAACGTACAGTATCGTAGCTCATCTGCCAAATGTAGTGCCATATAGCTGTGCTGAAGGAAAGCATCAACCGATGGGGACCTGAAGTTCAGGTTCGAGACCACCAGGCAACAGTGAGTGTGCCTCGCTGAATGCCCTAATTATTTCACTTTCAGCATTAGCTAAGAACTAATTTTTCCGAACAAAATTTCGGGAACAATTCTTTATATTTGACGAGTGTTGTTCGGTTTATTGAATTATCATTGCTTTTATGTAGTGATAGTGTTCTCTTCCTTCACTTAATATAATGAAAGAAGTTGAGTATAAAGCTCCCACTTCATGCCTAGTTCTGGAACCAAAAATCTTCACCTTTATCCCGGTCATCGGCCTAGAAACCTCCACTCCCCGCCTGAATGTCAGCCTACAATCTATTTTTAGCCTAATATTAGGAGAGGGGATTCAAGTTTTATTGGTAGGGAGACAATAATAATTTGTTAAGAAATTCGCGGACCCCCCCCCCCCCTTTTCAAGGCACGTCATTTTAACGACACCCTCGAATTTTCAAAGAGAAATCGAAAAACGTTTGGATTCACGACAGTTGCTGGTCTTACAAGTTGAGAGCAAACAACCTGAAAATTTTGTTGTTTTAGGCGCAAGAGATAGCGCACAACGTGGTGCAGCCTTCAGTTGTGGCCAGCTGCAGTGTTCTTCTCGCTGAGTCATTTCAAATATCGCTTAGGGGTGCGTCTGTAATGTGCTCAAAGCCTTGAAAGGTGCTTGTGAATAAACTTTGCAAATGAATTTAGGCGTCACAGGTGAATCACTGCAGGTGTTGACTTCCTGCAGAAGAATCTAGTCGTTGCGGGTGCCGGGAATAGGTTCACAATGTTTTGATGCATCGGACGATGCTGTTTTCAAGTTGAACATATACGGGTATTTGAGCTGACGGTATTGTTATGGCAAATGCTTCAACAAAAATCATTTGGAGGGTATTATGCGGGAAGGGAAAGGTGGATTGCTTGATGAATCACCTTGTAAAGTTTGTAGTGCTGAGGAAAGGCGAACGAATTCGTGATTGTATCAAGTGGATTTGTTCTTCACTCGTTCAGATCGATTTCCCTAAATGGTGTACGTTGTGACTTCCTCCCGCATATGCTTTTTGCCTGTTCTTGAGTTTCTGCTATGTTCATTGAGGGCTGCTAGTATGATTCAATAATATGGGATAGGTTTGGGGAGGATGGGTTGAATTAACGTTGAACATCCTTGGTCGCATTTATTGGGATGGGAGAGGGGAGGGGGGGGGGGGGGGGGGAGAAAAAGAGAAAAGGAAGAGAGGTCTTGAGAGAGTCGCATTCGTTCCGCGCAAGTAGATTGCTTTACCATTCCGCTGTCACATGTACATTGCACTGATGTAATTCACGTAAAAGGTGTAACGCAAGCATTTAATTTGCAGTCATTCAAATCTCAGTCCTCCTCTCGTCATCCTCATCCCCCTTCACATCCCGTACCTCACGTTGCTATGCATCCTTAGAAACATATTCATGTAATGTTCTTTTGTCACCTCCAAACAACGTACAGATTCGAATCGAGCGCCACTATGCTGCGAACCAGCCGCAAACACGTTCTATTCACGTGCATCGCATCGAGACCATATTGAATCTGTCTAGTTCACAACCTTTTTTTTTCATCACGCGGAGGTAGGTTAAGCATGGCATCGGCCAAACAAGTTGGTTAAGTTCAGATGGCAGATGGTCTAGCTCATTTCTAGACAGTCATGAGTCAAACCCGGTCTCGATATCAGTTATTATCGGTACCCAGTTTCACCTTAACCCATCACTCATTGGATGCAGTGTTTTGCTTATTTCCGTAACTTACAGCAGCTTTTTTGCAGTGCTGTGATGCATCCTGAATGACGGTTGGTACGCATGCAGCCGAGATTGCTCGGCAAGGGATCTGGGCATCCCTCACCGGCGGATGGTATTACGAACCGGCGTATTCGGTGTTCTGCAATGTTGTCCATCTCTATACATGGATAGTACTCTTCCTGTTACCGTTGTTGTTAGGTAGGTTAAAGTCTTTGATATGCCGCAGCAGAGTTTGAAACTGCATAATATTATATCATTGAAACTTCTTAATATTAAATCATCATAGTAAGACGGAGTGCCCAACTTGCGGTACTACGGGGAACTACCGCTAGAGCAGTTCGTGTGTGAAACAAAACGTTCGAAATTTTGCGACAGGTGAGGAAGAAGCATGCCCTGAAGCAATAAAAGGCTTTGAAGCGACAGAACTTCGAAATATTCCACCCTCCTTAAGCACCATTGTTGAGTGGATATTAAACAATTTATTGCTAACTGACAAAATGATTCGAGTGTACAGCTTTTCGCCCATATATCCATTTATCGATATTCTGTGCTCTTCGTACACCTGTACTGATACAACCGTGCTCAGTCAGTAGTGGGAAGGCAGATTGGAGAAGTTCATATCGTCGTCACAGCGTAGCGACAAGTTTTTGACACTTTTCATGGCTTCGAGTCTCATTTCAAAGAATATAACATCACTTCCATACCTGTATATACCTGTGCTCTATACCCACACATTCATGCCTACATGCCCACTGTATATACCTGCATCACATGCATACCTTTATACTCCTATGAGTTTGCTTTATCTTTTGATACTTGGATAGTCGGCAAAAGTGGTCGTATTTGGCGTTAATTCAGATAAGAAACTGAGGAAATCGGAAATAATGTAATTGCCAAATCATTCGTCCTTGCACCTAAATGCCTCATAACAGAAGATCCTCGGCACCACTCCCACCCCCGCATCTCTACTCCGACAATCACCTATTCCCAATCCCCATATCCGACATCTCTCTGACATCCCCCACATTTCCACACACCAACGACTACAACCGCTGTAATGTGTTGCTGCGATCAGTGTCAGCGTTCATAATAAATTACGCATTCAGTCATATAGAACGGGCCTTATGAATATATGAAAATTTGTGCTGACAAAAGTGAGGAATCTTTTAATGGGAATGCGACCTATGAAACAGGCTCATCGGGCAGGTTAAGGTGCAGATATCTTCCACGACGAATGATTTGGCAGTTACATTATTTCCGATTTCCTCAGTTTCTCATCAAAATTCCCTGCTGGCAAAATGAGGTTTGTGCCTCTAGGGCATTGTTTCATTCGTTGGCAACTTAATTAGTCCCCAGCACTGATGAATATGTTTACCTTCGAGAGCATTGAATTAAAAAGCAAGATCAAACACAAATTTGTTTTCCCACTTCGATGAGTGGATCGCTTGCTGATCAGAGGTTTCGATGTCGATATTGGAAGCTATTACAGGCAAGGTTTACTTCATAAGGAGTTATTATTCAGTTGCAACGTTTAGCTGTATTACAGCAATGGTTTGCACGGACACTAATTCATTGGGACTTGTGCTGGCATATGCCGGATTTGTAATGTTGCTGTTTGGTGCGTTGAAATTCATCGTTTCATATCTTCATAATTTATTCGACACAACCGATCCAATTCCCCGTGCTCCTAAGAAACCATCGAAACAGGTGAGCCTTTATATCACTCTACCTGTCGGTGTTTTATAAGCAACTGCTTATTGTGTCCCTCATAAATGTTTTTGCATTTACCATAAGTCGATCCCTCGCGATGGCGCTTTTCCTCCCTCCTATTTGTGTTCGTTCCCTTCGCTTGGGGTATTTATATTATTAGGGCTGAAGAACATTAAGTACTTCGTTTCCTTGGCAGTGCTTTTTTATGAGCGTATATTCGTTCAGTTATTTGAAGCTTAGAAAGGCTGCCATATCCTTCTCTCCTTCGCCNCCTTCTCTCCGTCGACCCCCCCCCCCCCCCCCCCCCCCCCCCCCCCCCCCTCCCCCGCACCATCCGCTCTCTCCATCCATTTCGTTCGCAGAGCTTCCGAGAGCCTTTTCTTCATTCCAAACTCTTTCGTGGCCATTGCCTGATGATAGAGTCGAACATGAAGAGAAGAGTCGTTTTTTTTGTGGTCCTTAGCCGGCCCTTGGCCAGATATATTCACTTCCGTCCAGATTGCAAAAGTTCATTGACGTTGCTATGATCGATAGCTAAATAACAGCAAAGAGAATCTTTTAATTATGCTGTTATATTTTTTGGCGTTCCAGCCGCATTCTACAGTTTTTTTCCTTCACTCATTCATTTTGTCTCGTTATCTTTTCCACATCGATTATTTCAGTGCTTTGCAGTTGTTTTGTAGATGGGCTATACGCTTAAGCCGTCATTCCTTTCTTGAAGGGTGCACGGGCTTATATCGAATTTGAGAATATGGTTTCGTAAAGATCTCTACTGCCTTATAACCTTGAATAACTTTCGACACTATAAAAGGTGCTCTGGGGATTTCTTTAAATGAAGGGATCTTTCTTGAAGTTTTCATAAGTCACTGTGATTGGCATATGGAAATATTCCTTATGTAGGTTGGAGTTCAGTATTGTTTGGATGAAGCAGGTAGAAGATGAACCTCACACAGGTAATCAGGCGGGGGGAGCTGTGTATTGCGGAGGCGATTTTTTGTATAGTTGACGGACAAGGAATGGAATTAGAGGTCAAAGTTCTTTTTTGTGCCTTTGTAAACTTGCTTTGCAATCGCACGTTACGCGACTTCACGTCTGTTCGTCTGTGTGTCTGTGTCGGTCGGGTAGTTTCGAGTCGGGAACCGTTAGAGCAAATACAGTGTGCATGGCACGATGACAGCCTGTGTTATGTTTCACGATGAACCATCAACTTCGTAAGGACTCATGGATTTTCAGAGATTCGCGTAAAATCTTTGGTATAAATAAAGTGTCTGGCAAAGAATTTACGATCTAATTGTCGTTGAGGGAAGCTTTCATTGGTAAAGAAAGGGATTTTGATGGTTGTTAGGGTAAACGTGTTTACTGAGTTGGAATATTGAGTGCATCTTTCGAGGTCTGCGCTTTTTTCGGCTTACATCTGCTAGCTGGCGCATCTTCTCGAGGCATTCTGAGTACCATATCGATTGGCTGAACTCGGTTCTCTTTCTTTACTGTTTGAGTGAGCTTCATTGTGAGTTTTATGTTAGAAACTAATCTGACTCCTCATCAGCTACACAGTTATCGGCTGTAAGACTCGGGAGATGCCTGTCATGTTGCACGTTATTGTTGTGATGGAGTTTTAGGATTTTTATAGCAGTGGTGTTCTGTTCGGTGTTGTGGTGTTTGTTAGGGTCACCGAGTTTGTCATTATGTCCTTTTCGTTTTATTGCTTTATTAACGTTGATGCTCGAAGATTGGTGGAGAGAGCTCTTTGTCGACGTCACTTCGTCAGATGAGCAGTTCAGTGCGGAGCAGAGAGGAAGGAGAAATCGAGATGGTCGAGATGAATATTGTGCGTGCGAATGAAGAGAACGCTGAGACGTCAAGCAATCAGGACCATCGTTCTTCTTCGAGGCGCAGAAGGATCGTGCGCATCGATGAAGTAGTTGGGCCTGTTGTCGACGCTGATCTTCATTCTCATAAGGTTGGTACGAGGCTGGCTGAATGCTTGAATTAATTAGACTTTTGCCTTTATGTTGCCGTTATATCTCTGAGGCGTTAAAAGTATTCAGAGTTTTGTCTCGGCAGGGAAGTGTGCACTAGTGGCATTAACGGGAACCGGCTGCCATCATTGATGACACTGTTGCTATGAGATTCGTTGTTGTGACTTCATTCTTTACGCGAAAACACTCTGATAAGCTTTTTTCAAGACTCAGTTATGTTTTAACAAGGTGTTTATATCCAGATGAGTTCGTGTCTAAGCAAGTAAGATTGCTGAAATGTAATAATTAAATAGGTAAATAGTTGATGCAAATAAGCAGGTAAATAGTTGATACGGTTATATTTCAGGAAGGTGAAGAATGGGATGAGGATGCAAGTAGTGGACATCACTCCGAGCATGGACTACTTCCCCCTACATTTGCAACGCTCTTACCTGCTGACAGTCTTGAACTGCTTCCTATAGGAGCGAGGTAAGGTAACCAACGGATGTAACGATGTTTATTTTAAGCATCACCACTTTATTCGCCAATTTTCATCTTCTTCACTATCACCATTTTGTAGAGCTGAAGGGAAGTAATAAAAAAGAGTGAAATTCGACGATGGACAGAGAAGTCGTCATGCTATGAACTTTTTATATTTACGAATGTATTTAATAATTATCAAATAATATATGGAGAAAAGAATGCTGCGAAACTATTTTGCACCCCCCTCCCTTCTCTCATCGGATGGGTTCCGTTCAGTGTTTGACCTACTTAATATTCCCTTCAAAATTCAGCTCATTTTTGGAAGTGGTGATTTATGAAGGGCGTGTTTTGGTGAATGCTGCTAAGTTGGAAGTCATTCCAAGTGTAGTACTGTTATGCACTTAAATGATTGCTACACTGCTCAACATAACTGGCCCTTCCACATTATTGCTTTTTGAGTCAGTATTTGCTTAACAGAGTTGGTACTCCTAGTTAACAATTCAGAAGCAATATCGATAGAAGCTGGTGTTCGTCTTCCTGACCGTATTTGACCGTTGCCTTTTGTGACCCTTGACCTTGGCACATGTTTTTACATTTTTACCGTTAGATCTTCGTACCTCCCTGCATTCGCACATTTCGCAGCTTTCGTACATATTTTACGATCATAGATGTTTGGTGATGTGTGTTTATCGCACGATAGCATAGGCGATAGTGGGAATAGAGGTGGAAGAGGATAGGGCTAAGAATGGGAAAGGCCCTCATGAGAGGAGTTGGGGTGGTTTGCTGACGTCTATGAATGAATTATCATATACGACTCGCGAGTGTTTCAATGCAATGCTGATTTCTTTGGAATATTCAACTATAATCACTCTGCAAGAAAGTTTTATAGAGTTATTTTAATTGCGACCAGCCACACCCTGATGAATTTCG
>JAARMF010005161.1:0-12535 GCA_022844705.1 Toxascaris leonina
GAAAATAGGTTACCACCCACAAACCCTGTGGCGGAGAGGGAGGGGAACTTCATCTCCCCCTGTCCCTTCAAGTAAATGTGATTCATGTATGCATTTGATTAGAGGCTGGTGTATGTAATGTCGCCAAAAATGCCCTGTTTTTTTCGATCCATTTGTTTCCTGCCGCTTTTCATTTACCAGCCGTGTACATTTGAAAATGGGTGGTGGTTGTCTAATTGATCAGGAGATATGGCAGAAGCTTTCCGGGGTTTCGACAGGTGCGAAATGAGCGTGAGCAATCTACCGTAGCGACCTCAGTCCATAGAAAATTGCATCTGTTGAAAATACTCGAGCACGAAAAGTCTTTAGTATTAGTGCTTTTGAGGCAAAATACCTGGTACAGTTCTGCACCACATCTGAGACCGCAGTTACATTATAGGCACAGTACAGTAGCTACTTGGAAAGGTGGTGGAAGTACAGTATTATATCATTTTTGAGGCGGAAGTATGAGGAAAGAGTTATCCCGAAAATTTTGGTACAATCACTAGATGGGAACACTAGAGAACACTTTGCGTGTGGCATACGAATAGGTATGCAAACGATCAGGGAGATGTAGAGCAACATTGTTGCACGCATTGTAACATGGGGCAATAACAGAACAGAAAACAGCTATGTCTATATTCAAAAGTCATCCGAAAGGTTAGAAGGATTGCAAAGAGAAGGACAGAAGAAACTTCGAAATATTTTTGACCCAACAACATAAAAGTTCCAATAATCGGAAGTTTTCGAAGAATACCTCCACAGTGCACGTTGTATTGTAGTCGACAATCTCCAATGAGTATGACGATGAAGAAAAGAATGAGAATGCGTCGTTGCTCGACGCTAAGAGAAGCAAAACTAGCCTGCAAAAAATTTGCATTTATGAGTGGAAAAGTATTTTTCTATTCAAATCCAACTAAGCCACTAAGCTGCGGAAGCTTCAGTGCTTCAGGCCGAAATTGATTGCACACCGATCAAAAATATTCCCAACAGTTTCTCAGCCAATTAATTAATCTGCAGGCAAAGTCATTCCTAACTGAGAAGTGCTATCCAGCGCTGATCAGGTTCATTCGTTCGATACATATGAAAGTGACGCTTCAACCATTTGTGAGCCAAAACATGTGAATTCTTATTTCCATAAAGCACCCTTTCGACACTCCCGTGTTCCATACTTGCGATATTCAGCCATGAACCCCGATGCGAAATGCCGACTTAAAGAAGGGTGAGGGGGACACATAAGAGGATGAAACTCGCAGAAAAGTTCACCGCTGTTTGAATTTGAACCCAGAAGCTTCGATTTGGAGTGAAAATTTCAGGGTCCTACTATCGCCTTGACCAGGTGCATGCTTCCTATCGCAGCCTGAATTGATCTTTAGTTAACCTCCTCAAGACCTTTGCGAATCGGTAAGACGCCCATCCTTTTTGGCAAGTGTGTGTTCTTTGAATCATGAAATTCTTAAGACCTCTAAAACGTAGACGGAAAGCATGCCGAAGGCATAGGCTGTACTGCAGGGTGATAAACTGGCACGTGAAAGTTCAAAAAAGGATTGGAGCTGTAACAAGAAATTGCAATGCCCTCGCTAATTGAGGGACGCGTTGCTTCACGAGGATGCACGAGTGCGAATGAAGTAACAGTCGAGTTTGTTCATCATCTCAGAACATTGTTTGGCGTTGGCATCACAGAAAAGGGACTTGTATCGGAAATGGATTATAATCGGCTCTATGATATGCCAAAGATCAATTATAATTTTGCCTTTTTCATAACTTTTGAGGAACGACATATTTTGAAAACAAACTTACGTAAACAGCATCATGGCGTCTCAACCTGAAATAACCACGAAACATTGTTGAAGAGTGCTATGCGGGGCGCTTATTATGGCATGTGTGGTAACATGTATTGCAAATGACTGCAAAAATCACAGAGAAACAAATGCTGGCACAAAGAGACTAGCGGTGAAGCAGGAAAGAAGATAGGTTGCTGTGAGTGGGCTAGACGCTTGTGGGAAAAAAGTTCGAATTTGCTCTCCGAAGTGATGACAAAGCGGAATCGTTATGTAAGACAATCGCAAGGTTCCCTATAACTTCGAGTTGCAAATAAATCCCTGAAACATCATTTCTGTTGCCTTCTGGATTGCAGGAAATGTTCTCCCATAAGATCAGCCTTACACTGGTTCCGCCTTCAGGAGTGCTTTCGATTTCATATTTTGCAACGTTCGCGCATTTTTTATGTGATTTCAGCGCCAATGCTTCCCTTTTCATGCAAGTCTGCGAATTTCACAATGCCATAGCTAGAGCAAATTCGATGCCGCTGATGTGAGGACATTCGCTGCGAATTAAACGTTTTCAGTGAACAGGAATGGTTAGCTGCACACCACCACGACTTCTAGAAGTGGCGAGCGGTTTGGAAATGCAGAGGTTCGCGTGAAAACGGCATAAGTTGGTCGTAGCATTCCAAGCAATCTGCGTCTTCGATTGCAATATTCCAAGCCGTCTGCGTCTTTCGAAAACCACACTATTTTCTGCTCTTTTATTAGCCTTCGCTCATGCGGATGCGTATGCGCTGCAGATGCACTGCGTTCTTGCGAAATCGTATCTTCATGATGGTTTTCGAAAATCAGTGCAGTAAGAGTGTGTGAAACAGTTTTCGAATTAGCAGACAAAACTTGAACTTCGTTTGGTGGACAAATAGTTGGACCACCGAGTGTGATCGCGAAGGCAGAAGGAGGGGAATGTCATGGACGACAGCTGGAGCACAGGAATTGTGCACATATAAACTAGGATCTCATTCCTGGATACGCTAGCAACAATCCTTGTCAGGTTCTGAAGGTGCTAGGTGCCACCATAAGTCGAACATCAAAAATATCCGCCACAAAATATACCACACGGCGTGCTCGGAAGGTAAAAATTTAGAGAACCTATGGGGGAGTCCGCATACAGTTAAGCTTCGTGTAGCAAGGAAAAAAGCAAGTGGGATATGCTGTCGGAACTGGCCAAGCACTACCATGGACTGGCAATTAACAACGGGCGCTACAGGCGCTTATATCTTGACTGAACTGATTGCTCATATGAACTTCCTACGAAACAATTTTCTATCGGGTCCAGTTGATGTGAAGTGGCACCAATTTGGTGCGAAACGGGATTCAAAGAAACATTTTCGGCATCTTTCCAAGCACGGACTCCTTTAAAAGTTGAGCGATCAGTTCGAGAATTGAAACAGATTCGAGACTTGAAGTTCATGGCATCACTTCGAGAAATGAAACGTCTAACCTGAATTCTATTCATCAAATTTCACAATTGCAACTGCAATGCTCACTCTGCAGTGATTGTATTCGCACGAGGTTTAAAAAGCACGTGAGTAGCTTCATCGCATCACAGAAGCCGCATTCGTTTCGAATGGTCAATGCCTCAAATGGTCAATGCCTCAAACGATGCCTCAAATGCTACCGACATTAGCTGACGGTTAGACAATAAGCTGAGCAGTTCATCTGCTCGAACGCACATGGTCATGAGCGGCTCGAGATACGTGGGTGATGGAAAGTGTGCATTTCAATGAACTTTTTGGCACGTGATGTATTTCTTAGCTCGGTTTAACATAGATGTAAGGTGGCATGAGTCAATCTAAGCCGGATTTGAGCAAGTGCATGTAGCTGGGCAATAAACATAGACTTGTATTTTGCAAAGGAATATCAGCAAGTCGTGAAAGAGTTAAGAGATTTTTGTTAGGGCATGGATCTAAAAGTACACCGTTTCTTGAGCAAGCAGTATACTCTCAAAGTTACGGGAAACAAAGAGACTCAGAAAGTGAAAGAGAGCCCGAAGTATGGTGCAGGAAGAATAAATGTCGGCAAGACTCCTGAGGTTTCCAATGGCAGGAACGACGTCTACGTAAGCGTCGATGGGCGTTACTGATTCGCAGACAGGAACGCGTGAACTGGACATCTTAAACGCGGGAAGTTTGGAGAAGCGTAAAGCCAACCTTCCTGAAGAAGCATTTACCGGGCACTTTTATCGATGTTTGGATGTATACCTTGAAATTGGCAAAGGTAATGCGGCACTATTGTTCATTTCTGCGTCGTTGTCTGGCCTACTTAAGGAAATTCAAGGATGCAAAGGCAACTAGTCCTCAGTTTGTTTGCGCTTTTAGGACCCACTAAGGGTGCTGCTCGGAATGCTGGGCTCGCTAATGTTCAAGGCACTGTGGCCACGTTAATTGAAAGGTACGTCTTGTAGTGACCTGTGATTGTGCTACTCTTTAGACATCTTCCTTTGCAGTTGCCGCAAAAGAAACTCTCGGCCATGAAAAGCCATATTCTTCACTTTCAACTTTATGCTTGCAGCTTGCGCAGTAAAAAGATGTTCGAAAATTATACGAAGGAGAGAAGATATAATTATGGTGACGAAGAAGTAGATTTATGAAAAGCTGCTTTTCAGCTCGTTTGCTCCAGACCTATACTGCTAATCGACATAGTCGCAAACCAACTTCTAAATGTTTGTCGTTGTATAATTACGGCGGTAATATACTATTCTGATGTGGAATCCATTGAACATTTTCAAAAAATGCCGACTTTCCAAGAGAAATGTAGCCAAACACATTTGATATCCAAGCAGACGCGTTATTGAAGTCATAAACAGAAGAGATATACAATGACATTATTTAAGCACTTCTTTGCAGATAAATTCAAATGAAAAATGTAGCAAAATGCAGCACAGATGAAATACTTATAGGACGAATGGAAATTCTTGGGAGATAAAGGAAGCATTCAGTGACCAGCTAAACGTGATGCTTCAGACGTGATGACAAGCGTGATAATGATTTGAGAAATAATCTTTACAGATTAAGCTTGAAAAGCATTAACAATTAGCATCTCTCATGACATACGTAAGCGGTTTGCTTCGAAACTCATCCAGTGAACACAGCACGTATTACAAGCAAGTTTTCGCCCAATTCAGGTGTAGCTGAAACCGCTTTTCTGTTTTGTGCACTAAAACTGCCTCACCCTCTGAACGTTTCCAACGGCATCAGCCGCGTCCGCAGCAACTCTATAGCGCTCCTGCACTCCTTCCTTCCGGCTTTGCGTCCACCGTCGCTCTAGATTTTAAAATCGTTCCCTAGTGGCTCTTACACTGACGATTTATCGTGCAATGTGTTCCCGTTGCATTTAAAGACGAAATGTCCCATGACCTCGCTTTTTCCATCTTTCTACCTTACCTGTGCAAAGATTTCTACCCAGAAACATAATTTAACCAGATCGAAGGTGTTTACTGCGGAGGCTTGAGACAACGCTTGGTACAGGTGGATTACAGGACATTAGATACACTGTTCACATGTGGCAGTGTCATTCTTCGCTGTGTTGCATTCCTAATGTATCTCCAAAAAAGCGTTCTTTTCAAGATTTCAGTTGGCTCATTTCGCGTAATTGCGCGTTTTGCGAAAAAATCGTGGGTCATCAAGGAACCATTCAACATGTCTGTTATTCTGGGTGAAAAAGCACTTGTTTTTCTTTGATGCTACTTAAATTGCCTAATGAGCGAGTATTCCTCATGGCAGATACTATAAGTATGCGTCATGAACAGAATAAGTTTGTGAAAAGGTGTTCGGCGAGAACTGAAACCTTTCGAACACACGATAATCGTCTATGCTTGAATATGCTGTGCGCGAAAGATTGGTGGAGCACAAGAAACATTCCTATAAATACCGGCAGAGGGTAAGCAACGGCAAACACATCGACAGCGGGCCACGTATGGTGGCGCTATGAAAAGTTGAATCAGCTGCTGGTGGCCACAGTCCAATCCGTTTGCTTTCGCCCTGCACACACACACGTTCAGCCACACAGTATGCTGCCATGTTTCTACAAGAATCATTACACATCAGCGTTTTGACTGCTTATTTTGTTGCAGGCATTCGTTTCTGCATAGGCAAAATTGGAAAATAGACATTCGTTTTGAGCACATGGCTCACACCTATAGACAGCAGTCAGCAAGGAAATGGAGCCTCCTCACAATGACTGAATTCTCGCTCAAGGGTCTGCGCACAATTAAGTTCTAAAGTCACTATGATTTACAAAATATATGCTCCATCTATGTGTTCGGCATCCGACAGCATGCACCTACTGCCACTGGTAATCGTTTCCTGCCGCATGCTTTTTTTAATGCCTCCAATTGAAGCTTCATTTGTTGTGCTTCAATAGAATGGATCTTAACGCACGTATGGATGCAAAAATTGAATTGCGTACGGACAGTCTTCCTCGTTAACGCTCAAATGTAAAACGTTCAACACAAATTTTGTATTTTCCAAGTTAATGCTCATATTCGGAGATACGAAAAAGTAATGAAGTGGATAGAATTTCGTGAGAAAAGCGCACAAAACACCAGCAATAAAAATAATGTAGAAGTATACACCTGATGCTGCTTTTAGAGTGGTGGCAAAAGAAGTGATTTCTCACAGGAATGTGACAAAAGGCTCTTCTCGTATGAGAAAAACTGTCCACCAAAATTGCCGTAAAATAAGCACAAAACCGGTGCGTAATATATGAACGAATTCCAAACGGGGTATTTGCTTAGCGGCTGATCTAAGCGAGATGCAATCAAGCTCAGTCTGCATCTCGTTTAGATCAGCCGCTCAGGGGGTTGCTAATCTAGACTTATCTGTCACCTACGAAGATATCGCTGCTTACACCACATTTCTCAGGCTCACTTTCATCGCCGCGTAACCCGTATCATAGGTTCATCTTTCTGTCTCAGTAAATGACGTCACTTTTTGCTGTACCAGCACCCCCACGTTGGCACTAATTGCAATCTACGACTTATACGCTGTGTGAAGTGTTGCAGTTAGTTTTATATTACGTAACGCTGACTTCCGCTTTTTTTGTTTCACAGTAAGCGGAATATCTATTCTGCCTCTTTTCACTGTGCCTTTTTGAGGTATCGGTGCATTACAACTGCTCGCGGTTCACCATCACGCAATCGCTCTCTCTAAGTTCTTGCCAACATTTTTTCGATGCATCGCAGCAGCTCTTCTCAGATAGCTCGTTTCTTTCCCTTCGTTCCATTGTCTGCGTATCATTTGGTTCTGCACTTCCTTGTTTCATTATTTCCCGTTCTATCTTACTCCGTCCGTTTTTCCTTGCAGCTTTGGCTGCTTGTCTGATGGAGGTATAATAAAGCAAAAAGAACGTCGCTAAGCAGGATTTCGCAGAGTGCAAGACACGAAGCGCAGGGTGCCACAGTGACGTAAGAGAAAACTACATTGCGAAATGAACCACCGAAACAGCTGTGCGCCAAGGAGGCCACACATTCCCGATTTAATTCATAAACACGGAGTGCATGTCTCACTCGTCTGTGGCGAAAGCAGTCATTCTTGTTTCCGTCTGAGATGAGAGCCGCATGGTTTCGAAAGGTACTTGCGCGTGACCAGCAAGAAGTGAGCAATTTTCATCTTTTGGAAAAAAGTCTTCAGCTTCCCTAGCCGATCACTTGTCACTCATTTGCTATGGGACATCTAAAAAATGATTGGCGCTAGGTGCCAATACAAATTCTGTTCGACCCAGCCTTCATCGTTAGGCTGTCTCGGTTATTCCGTATGGGTGCTTATTCCGCTAAAAATTTAGCAGTATTTGAAGATCGGGGAGGAGTAGACAACAAACAGGGGAATAATGAATGGACAGTTGGATTTATAGGTGAATGTACTCCCCTATTCACACCCTTTATTCTTATGGGTTTGCTGTCCCTTCTTTGGCCAAAGGATTTCCTTTTATGCCGTCAACTGAAAAGCCGTCAACCATCATTTTCCACATAATAAAGTGATTGCCAGAATTGCCATAAGTGACTACATCTCAATTTTGAATTCTTTGCATTTCCTTCTTGTCACTTCTCGTTCACTGAAAGTCTCTTAATTCAGGTGATGTCTCTGACTATTGGAGTGATGGCATGCATATGAAATTTGCGAACTCTGTGGATTACATCAATGGGACTTTAAGCATTCAGCAGCATAACGCCGTAGTGAAGTGCAGTGATTTGATCCAAACGTAACTTGACTGCAGATTTGGTCGCACATATTTTTAGGCAAGACGACTGCGTTTTGCTGGCTGTTGCAGAACAACACTGTGCAAAATATAGTAGATGTTAGCATGTTAGCACCGAATCTGTGGCATATGTTCTTTTCTAATTCAGCAACAAAACTCTCTCTACTAAAGACAACATTCCGCCATTCTTCATGAAACGGATAACAGACGTGACCCTGTTCCTCTACGCATCATTTTTCGGAGAAACCTTTGTCCTTGATCAAGTCTTCTTGCTTTGGAAGCCAGCAACTGTTAGTCGCTTAATAAACGGCTCCTGTTCTACATTAGCAGAAGTTATCGCCTATAGAATTAGATGCAAAGGATACTGTTCAGCATCACCTCATATCTTGCCAGCTTATCATTCGCTTACAATTCGACATTTTCTTAGGTCAGTCAGTCGACGCTTTTGCAGTTGATTTCAATTAGAAAGTACGGTTTATTGCACTCAGTGAAGGGCGTCCAAAATCTCGTATGTTCATCGACTATGCCAACTTTTGATGCACAGTACCACGTAAAACTTTCGCACAAATTAGAGCTCTATGACGTGTCAAGCTCGCACAATGTATCGGCCTTTGCTTAAACCTCCTATTGACCTTCACGCCCTTCAAAAAAGTGTTGACAAATTCCGTGGATGATCATGACTTCGACAATTAAACATATGGCATAAAAATACTGTGCTTCCCTTGCCAGTTGTCGGTATGAGTCAGATCGTTCCATTCCGTCATCCGCTGATGCGCATCTTTGTTTAGAAATAGGTATCAATAATAATGAAATTAGGGGATGTTCGGAAGCTGTATTCAAGGATTCTTCCTGCAGAGGTTGCATTTCTCAAGCTTTGTGACAAAGGTTTCTCAAAGCTGCCGTCACGCGTTCGAGGTGTGATGTCGAAAAATCTTGGAACAATGACTGTGTGCATGGTTCATCGTCTTTCTTTTGATGTGAAGGTTATTGGAAGCGATCAAGAATGTTCGAAACGGTAGGTTTTCCCTTATTGCTACACGGACCATTTTACTGTGGTTATTGCAATCGACTGAGGATTTTCATGCCTGAAACTTCAGAATATCGTAAGGTAAAGTTAGATCACATTCTATGCAGTTAAATCCCGATGCGCTTTTCTGAGAGCCCCTTTGAAAGTATCTTCCCGCTCTTTGAGAAATGCAATACTGATAGCTGTCAACTAGAACGAAAAACACGCTCCATAAGCATCCACAGTTGGTATGTGGAACAATTTTCCTCAGAAGACGGTTGATGCAGAAAAGATCTTCAAATTTGAGTGCCGCCTTGATTCATTTAATTTCGGGTGCCTCGCTAATTAGCGTATTGATCATCATGTGCGCACCTCTAAAACTCTGATATGTGTACAAACCTCTCACACGTATTCTACGTTGTCCACGCTCATCTCTCAAAAATCAGCTGAAGTGACGGAAGAGAGGGTCAACTTTTTTTGAAGCGTGGAAGAGCGGAACCAGGACAGACCAAAGTAATAGTATTCGTTGTTGTTATCTCTAGCAAGCATTATAATTATACACTGCTCATAATAGTAGCAGAAAGCATAAACATTATTATATACAAATGAGAGTTCACATTTCTAACATGAGGAGGGATTGAAAAAGCATTGATAGGGGATCTGTGCAAGTGCATCAATGACGAACTAGCTTCGCCACTGTTGTGCGTGCTCCCGTTTCCATAACAATGAGACCCAAAGAAAATATGTTTTATTCAACTCGGAGAGATTGATGAACGCGATTACACAACGCTGCCTCATTCTAAATGCGAGCTAAGCTTTAAAATCGGGAACCAGTTTTTTCAGCTCAGCTGAAGACCATCTCGACATGAACCATCTCGTGCTACTGAACACTACGGTATCGTTCGAGAAGACTTCAACACAATTATTCTCAGAACCTGCACTTCCCTTTTGCAAAATTTTATTTGCAAAGCACTCTCTGGTAGCGTTATGTCTGTGGAAAACGTTATTTGTGGGGGAACCCCATCTACTACATATACTACGGGTTTCCCTACCAAACTACAATTCGATCCCAAGTGACATATTTTGGATGTGTATCGCAACCGACTGAACTACAGAAAACCAGATTTTTCGGTAGAATCTCATAAGGACGGCAGGCGTAGTTCAAACGTGAATGCAGCATAGATCTTTTTTTTGGCAGCATGTGAAATTGGCTGTTTCGATCAGCAGGGTAGCGTGGGACGTAGAGTTTACACCGGGAAAGTTCAGATGCACTTTTATGTTTTTCGCGCTAACAAATCAATTTCGATTTGTTCTTCATTTCGAAATTCAAATCTTCCGTAGTGTAACTCAAAGATATCGAGAGAGTGATTGCAAAGGCTGAGTTACAGATACCGTGTTTGTACAATCTGCATTCCATATTCCGACCTTCCGCAGAAGACAACTGGTGAGCGTTGCGTCATGGTATCGCCTTTCGTGGTGATGCGTTGGAATGAATGAATCATTCACTCTTTTTTCATTCAACGGTTGAATCCATTTGCCTAATCATTCGTTGCTATCACCAAATGTTTTAACTCGCAAGGTGAAAATATCTGTTGAATGCATTTCGCAAACGCGTTATGAAAAAAATAAACAATGAGGAACCGGAAATAACGTGTAGCTGTTGAAGCTGCCCACCGTTCTTTGGGCGTTCCAGATGTTAGTGCGTTGAGCTGAATGCGCCCTACTACCGCTGATCCTAACCGAGCTTTTCTTGGTGCACAATAAACAAATGAGGAAAAAAAGCGCTGCAATGTGAAATCTGAAGACATTGTTTGCATACAGTGCCACCCAGCTGCGTGGACAAACCAACTCATAGGAGCCTCAGGAACAGGTACCGAAACATTCATTCGTAGGTGGCAGAGGTTCGAAGGCTTCCCTCTTTCAAGCGATAACCAGAGCATCCCGCTTAAATTAGTCCATGCACACTCTTCCCACTCCGTCACCCTACATGAGCCTCTAATAAATTGCTTCACATGTGTACACAGTGTTTTGACACACTGCCCTGCTCCATTGGACCTCTTCTCAAATTGTGCAATTTCGCCTATGCTGAAACACATATTCTCTCGCAGGATTGTGCGGCCGGGAGGGAAATTCTTCAGCGTAACACTGTCGGATAGAGCGTTTTCATAAAGCCAAATGTAGAGGGTGTCGAATGTGATATTTTTGTAAAACAGAAGTCGCGGCCGAACTCAACTACTGAGGGTTTTGAAGCAATTAGGTGGCGGAAATTGGAAAATTGTTTGTGCGGTTAAAATCTCTGCGCGACATTCGACCGCAAGCAGCTAGGACTATTCCTCAACAGGGTTTTGAGTTAGCTGGCAAAGGAAATGTTGCCACGGCTGACCAAATCAGATTTGACAACTGCTTTGAAGCTTCTCTTTCCTATCAAATGACGGCTACTAAAATTCTTCAACTCCGATGGCGCAGTTGACACTTGGAGCAGCGAAGTGAGCAGTAATGTTCTATGTGGTCTATATCTCTGACACTTATTGTTGGCTTCATCACAAAATAAATTTTCCTTTCACCGAATAAGAAAAGGTCAGTGGCACGTAGAGCAACGGAAGAACTGCAGAAAAGTTCTTAGAACTGCGTTCAAAGCTTTTGGGAGATTGCCTACTTCTGGAGGTTCCATTCGGGAGAAAACGAGCAGTTCCTGCATGCGCCTCCCTATTCTCGCATGCAAATAGTTAGGGCACCGTTGCATCAACCTAAATCTGTCTGTGTGCATATGTGAATTGTGCACTACACAGTAATATTGGTAGACCCGCCCGCTCCACATTTCATCACCATCGTATCGTCTTCGGCATCTCAATTTTGATATCTCCGCGAATTGCAAAGTTCAATGAGGATCCAAGCCTTCCTGGTTCGATTACTTTTCGCCTCCATATACTCTCTCCCATGTTTCTTTTCGGCAGAAAACACATTTTGGGCACCTTTACTTTCCAAAAATTTCAGCTGGAAAATTCGATTACCATCTGAACATCCCTTAGTGAAGGATAGTGGGAGCTGGCGTATTAACGAACGCCTTTGTTTATTTGCAGAAAAGCCTTTTTGCACCTATCCTTGGTAATTTCAAATTACGAGCCGGAAAAACGCAATCGAACAGGAGGAGCGCATGTTGTGTATGCTTTTCAGAAATCCATCTCCCATTATTCATGGAAACTTTTATTCTCCCTTCAAATTTGCTAAGGAAATTGATCCACGAATTTATAGCATTCCGCGCCACAACACCGCTTCGTCATCATTGAGCGCTCTGAAAGGATGAAAAGCGTGTCTCACATCTTCGGATGTGGAACCTATCGAGGGTGAACGAAATCCTTGCAGAAGAGGTGTTACAACAGCGATTGTAGGGCCGACTTTTTGTGCGTGCGTCAACGCAATTCAAATCTTGTTGTCACCCCTTCTTTCATTTCTATCAATTTCTCTTCTTATGCGCTTTGCAAATGCGCCA
>JAARMF010005167.1:0-12527 GCA_022844705.1 Toxascaris leonina
TAAGTACTCGAATTAGCACAATTTGAAACGTATTCGAATCGATATATCGTTGTGAATTTTTTAAATGATTATTGTTGATATTGATAAATATCGTAGAGTGAATGATATTTCGATTGACTAAATGAATAAAGAAAGAGATTAATTCAATTAATGCAACTATACAGGAATTTGGTTTATGAACAGTGAGATCAAAAGACAATAGAGCAGACATAAAAGCTGCTTTAAAAAAATTTACAATCAAAAAAAGTAATGGAATGGCTAAGATGAGCGAATAAATACTGCTACGAATGTTGTTGTCGGTTGTTGTCGGTGGTTGTCGGTTGTTGTTGTGATAGCGGCGGTTTGTTTGTTGATGATGATGTTGCTGCTACATAGATGCTAAGATTGTTGGCGATGATTACTGCGGCTACTATTGTTGCAATTGAGTACGCATCACAATGAGTTGTCCTCTTTGAGTGCATTCAAATAATTCGAAAATGTTGTTGCACTATTGCAACGATCGTAATTGCAAACGCAACGGAACATAAATTCAGCTGGTATCGTTGCACCACTGAATTTTGGAGCCAATACGCCGAAATCGTATTTCTGTAAAGAATTATTTATTTTTGTTTTATTATAAGATTATTATTTTTTTAAAAGTTTATTGTTTAATTATCAAGTTGAATGCTTTATTTATTTTGGTAATTCGATCTATCGATTGTTATGATAGAATAGAAATTATTGAAGATAATCTTTTGCGTGGTGTAAATATTTCCATGAATGACCAGGTGGTACAGATGAGGCTTTTTATTTGTAATTTTGAGTATTGATGGAGAGTAATATTTCGCTTATTTTTCGTCTTTAATATTTTTTAGTGAACAATTTTGGTTGTGAATTAATAAATTAGGGTTTCTTAAGAGTGATAGGAACATTGCAATATGAGGAATGGAGGTGTACATATGCTCGTAACTATGAATATAAATGAAAACAAAAATACTAATATTAATGTTAATATTAAAAGATAAGTGAAGAGATAAATTAAATAAATAAATGCACTTATGCTTATTTATATAGCCATAGATTTAGGTAAATAAACATATACATTTCTGTATATAGAGGTGCGGAAGTAGATATGTTTATATGGCCTTGAAGAAAGGAACTCTTTTTTTATGGGCAATGGACACAGTTCGATGAATTGTAAAGTTAATGATTTTTGATTGATAAATTTGTCCTATTCGCTATAAAATTTCCTCGAATTATTGTCAACAAATTTTTCTTCTTAGACCTAAATTTCTTTAAGAAAGATTTGTTTGTTTATCAATAGAAAAGTGTCGATCTATCATTTCACTGAGAACAGGATCTCTCAAGGTGAACGTCGAATGATTCATAGAGTAAATCATTGATTTATTAAAAGGTTATCGATGTTGAACATAGTTCCTCAATTTTTTGATCATTTTATGAAATCTCTCTAAAATGTTATAAAAAATTTTTTACATATTACTTCATGCTTTTGAATTCTTGATTAAAGGGGTAGGTGGGGGAGGGGGAAGGGGGAGGGGTTGTCATTTATAAATGTGCTTTCTTTTGGGTAGATGAGGAAGGGGGGGAGGAGAGGGGAATTGTCATTGTTGAAGTGCTTCTTTTTATTTTAATTTCTACAGTGAGAGAATCGAAGTTATAGAAAAATAAATGGCAATAATAATAATAATAATTTGAAGAAAAAAGATGAAATATTTTGAAGTTCTCACCTCAAGGACACATACGGTGAGAATCTTGTAGACTTTATCGGATAGTGCGAATGTATGATCGTATGCATCTGTCCAATCAGCTGATGGTCCTACACCGAATACCCGTCCAGTGTTTTGTCGTACACTTATTGAAGGTATCAACACACAGTAATTCCAAGTACTGTTGGTTACTTCGTAGATTTTACCCTAAATATTATTAGGATTATTTATTTGTTGATAATTTTTATGGAAAAATTTATTTAAAAGAATTAATAATAATTATTAATAATTATTAACAACACTCATTACTAATAATTATTGGGATTATTTAATTATTAGTAGATAGAAGAATAATTATTAGCTGATATGATAGGGCAGTATTGTTGGAGAAGAATGAACGATTGAATTTTAATTGAGTTTATAAGCGCCTTAATTGGTAATTCGGTTGTTTTTTTTTTCGATCCGCAGATCTCTTGGATACTTTTACTATAATCGCTGAATCATTTATTCCCTAATTAATTTCCAATAATAATAATAATAAATTGATTGATGTAGTCGATGAAAGATGAATCAGTTTTTATCGTGTCATATTTATTGTTTTTTTTTTTTTGTTATTGTTTTATAGGCTCAAATTTAATTATATTTGAGTAGGTAAATAGCGTATAAATATGAGAAAATAATATGAGGATTGATAAGACCTTAAAGACATTTGATTATTCGATGCTTTTTAAATAGCAATAAAAAATGCAATAAAATATGTAAAAGAAATTTATGGATAATTTCTAGTAAGAATTGATGTGTGCAATATTTTGAGATTTATTTTCGATTTTTGAGCGTATAATGGATAGATGGATCGTCGACAATTTCGTATAGGTTGTATTGCGTATCATAAATTGCTGAACGCAAAAAAGGGATAAAGTGCAAAGGGTAAAGGGCAAAGGGCAAATAGATGATATGCGTAATGCATTTAATTATATCGATAAACAATACGAACGACGACAATCGAACAATCAACTCACATTGTCATCATTTTCGTAGCAAGTGAGCGCATCAGACGTATGATATAGATGAGCGAGAAGGAAGAAAAGAAAAACGACCGAATATGAAGCTGTAGAGAGGATCGTCGAGAACATCCTATACGTTTTTATTTTTTATAATTGTTGGACAATATGGAAAGGGGGGTATATAATAGAGGGCAACCGTTTGCCAAATGTGTACCACTGCAAAATGAGACTCGGCTTGTGAGGGGTGATGCGTAATAAATGATCACAAAATGGGCGGAGTCAGCAATAACATTTACAACTGCGCCGCCCCTTTGACTCCGCCTGAGTTCATGCTTGGTTGAATTCAATAAGAATGGGCGGGATTATATAAGATGCACTAATAAAGTTGTTTTATAACTTATCTCTATATAACTAATATCAATACTAATATTATCAATGATTTAATAGAAATAATAAGAATAATGAAGAAATACATATATAGGTTTATTTTCTTTAATGGACTCTTTGGATAGACTCGTTAAATGTCACAAAGATTATCCACTCGAAAAGATGTCACTCATTATACAATAAACGAAAAGATCAAGACATTTATTCGTTAATGAGGAGCCGATGTGAAGTTTTTTTTTGTTTTTTTCTTCATCGTCGGCGGTAATAAGACGAGTTTTTCTTGACATTTTTATTGCAAATATACATCATATATCATAGTTGTTTCGTTTATTGTCGACTGAACATATGGTGATAGCAAATTATATGAGATGACATAACTTGTTGTTGGGGTCTGGCTGCAGATTTGTTGTGAAGTGATTCCTTTTTAATTCCATTTTGATTTCCTTCAACATCTTTTGTGCGAGCGAAATGAAGGAGATGAAAACATTCGAATGTGGGGAATAGTTTATGGGAATAGATTCACGCGGATTTGTGGTAATACAACGCCTAGAGGTTATACAGATGTAGGTTTGAAAAATACTGGAATAATATTTTGATGCATTTCATTATGGATACTCTAGAGTTCATTCTCATATTTGCGCATTCATTCCCTATCGCCTATTGTGAAGTTAATATAGAAACGCTTCACGTCGCATCTCTTCGAGCTTATTTGGGTCAAGGTTATCACACCGCTAATATGAAGGTGTCACATCTCGTATGCCTCCGAATTTGTGGCAGCTTGCGATATCCGGAGGGAATATGAAGAAGCAACCTCTATCTGAAAGTTTCGCTAGTAATAGCAGTCAGGTTCATAGGTTTACTTGAAGCTAGCCTAAATATAGAGTGCTGCAGTTGCTAGCTAGCTATCATTTGCTAGCTACTAATCTTAAAGCATGCGTTGTTTTTTCGCTAACAACATTCTTATTGGTGAATAGTCACCGCTGCTTCAATTGTAGATTACTTATAGAGCACATTAAGCTATCTGTACAAATCACTCAAGGTCATCAACGAGCTTTGAACATGTGACATTTGAATTGAAGAAAAACCGATGACCTTTGAACTGAATGCTATCTTATGTGAGATTTATTTCGCTGCATTGAATAGGATGTAAATATTTGAGTTTCTATACATCAACTAAATAGATAGTACTCAATAAGTACTCAAATAATCGCAAACGTGATAGAACAGCGAAATTTTTATTACATTTAGATATGATTTCCGTCAATGGCAATATGCTAACAGCGAACGTTGAAACGTATGAGATGTTGGCATATATAGAAACAATGACGTCATATATAAACAGAAAGAAAACGTGGACGATTCTGGATATCTTTGAAGCGTCCTACATAGTACAACTCAAGTTGTTGACGTACCTTAAGCTGAAGGTCAAACATCGATAAAGGTCATACTTTTAGTTATTGGCACTAAGTTGAGCAAAATTTATTGATTTGAACAAATGCATCACACCAGTGCAGTGCATTTTCAATTCGAATGCGATGTACTGAGTGGTGGATCGCTTATCTTGTCAATGGGTTGATGAGAACATGTTTACAATTTTAGGTTGGTGGGTTACATGCGGGCGGTGGTGACCTCTGAACTCTACTATATCGAATTGTCTAATAGTGTTGAGCAGGATGGGAAGACGCCTTAGTCGGTCCTATTTTGAGTAAGCAACCGTCGAGGCAGGTACTCAACACCGGCTGAAAAGGTTCTTTTCGTAACTGGTGTGACTGGTCTTGTGGTGGGAAGCTTCTCATAAAATTGCTAGCCGCTTTTTCGTGTCCTTTTTTTTATTAATTCGGGATTATTATTATTATTATTATTATTATTATTATTATTATTATTATTATTATTATTATTATTATTATTATTATCGAAACCTAGTATTGCGATTTTCTATTAGTTTCGTCTAAATGAGTGGACAGTTTCCACATTGCGAACCACTTCTAATCCACTCTTATTGAGTCATTGCTGAGCGATAGTAGGACGATATTACTGGTGAAATAGTAGGATGGAGAAGGGAATGTCTATAATCGAGAGAAAGAGGAACTTATAAGAGAGGAGAAAAATTAAAGTCGATTTTTGCATTGCGGTGATTTAATACCACAAATAAATCGCGCAAAAGTTTATTCTGTTTAAGCGTATTATAATGGTCGACCGTTCACTTTTTTATCGTTTATATTTTTGCATCTAGTTGCATTTCGATATTTATAGTTTTGTTCGATGATTTCACTTCCTTGTTCGATGGTGTTTTTTTTTTTTTTGAATTTTGCAACCCAATAGATATGGTGATTTATAATATGCATTTATGCAGAGAAAGAGAGAGAGAGAGATTAGGTAATTTATAAAATATTGCAAAATTTGGCAACTTCTAAAAAATTCTCTTTATTTCCAATTGCCGACAAAAGTGATCATAGTTCGAAATGGTGTTCTTTTCCACTTGCAACAGTTTCGTACATTTTGATGAATTAATTTGCACTTTTGAATTTCCTGAATTGCGATTTCCTTGTTTCCTATCAACATTTTTTTTCGATGGATTTTTTCTATTTATCCTGAGGCACTGTTGGATGCTTTAACATCGAAATCGTTGAGAGAACATCACTTTAAGTGTTGAAGCTTTTAAGCTGTATAGATTAGCTCGGAGACAGGCTTATTGATTTGTTGATGCTGGAATTCAGTATCCATATTTCGAAATCACTTTTTTTCTTCGTTTAAAAGCTCCGGAGCGTCATCCAAAAACTCCGGAGTAGCAATATTGCCCGGAGGCATGTTTTTGGATATGCGTAAATGAAGTAAGAGCGTAGGTATATGTGTGTATGTGAGTGAAATGGGCGACGTTTAAGAGAGATAATAGAAGGGTGGTCATCTTTAAGTGAATGCTTAGAGAGGGCACTTTTTTTTTAAATTAATATTTTCGAGGAGATTTTATTAACGTTCGCGTTGAGATGAATGGAAAATGTTGTTGTCTTTTAGCGACAGAAGAAATAATAATAGCATAAAGTTTTTGAAGAGACCGAGAAGGTGATTAGGGGAAAGAGCATCTAATTATAGAACTATTTAGAGGCTTTTGATATATGAAGAGAGTGTTCACAAAATTTCACCGGAAATATCGAGGGAAATCTTTGCTTATCAGTGATAATAAGGTGAACTAGATTAGCTGATAAGAGTTCGGGAATTGTTAGAAACGTCCTCATTGTTGTCAATGGTTCAGATGTTGAAATTAATCTGAATGGGATTCGCATAAGTGTTTCATTATTTCGTCAGGAGCATTTGAGAACTCTTATGGATTAAACAGTGCTGGTTGTTTGGTTGTTTGTTAGTTTTTTTTTTTGGAGCAGTATTGCTCTTTGTTGTTCACGTTTAGCTTTTAATTTAGAATTAAATTGTGGCTTAGTGATGTTGACGATGATAACCACAGAAGAAAAAGTTGTACGTTGCAGCTGTATAACGCAAGCATTTCTTGTAATTGCTTCAAGCGAAATGCAAGAGATTTGCGATGAGTCATATTTTTCTTCGACGTAAATAAGAAAATTCCAATTATTTTTATGCATATATGCATATATATACATATGTATATATATACATATATATATGCACGTATATATATATATATATATATATATATATATATATTCTACTTTTGACTCCGAGCCCCATTGGTCGATTCCGTACATTGAGCAGACAACGGGTGCTGAAGTATGCGGAGACGTTGTTCATTAGAAGCGAAGAAAAAAAACGTTGATTTTCTTAAAGAATTTACAGAGCAAATAAGAGACGAAAATGTTAGTCGTCTCGTATATTTTAACAGAGTTACGAAATTCGACATATCCTATGAAACGTTAATTGTCGGCTTTTTTTTCAGTGTACATTATGGGGGTTTTTTTTATTTGTCAGAAGTGTGAATGAACAGAAAACAATTGTTTTTAATTGGAAAAAGTTTTTTCCAATTTTTTTAAATATGCGGAAAACAGTTTTTCATAAAAAATGTGAAAAAAAAGGAAGAAGAAATAATTTTGAATGTTTTCTTTGATCTGTGAAAATTTTCTGCAAAAGGTACGATCTATAGAAAAATGATTAACATTTGCGATAATTTTATTGAAAGTAAAGAAAAAATAATTTCTACAAATTTGTTTTTCTTTTTTTTTCACATTTTGAAAATCTTTAATGAATCAACAAATAAACAAATAGGAGAACATTGGTGCATTGAGAGAAGTTTGTAGCGATGAAACAAGATTATAAGGGCATTTTTTTAGTGACCGGAGGGGTGGGGGGAGATATACCCGTGGGAAATTATATGCCTAGTCGTTCATCGCTGTTGATCGTTCGAATTTCTCTCCAAGAGTGAACTATAGAGCTTCGAAGAATAGTGCGTTTTCATTAGTCGAATTAGATGTGATAACATGGCATAGGGCCTTAAATGATAATCAATTCAACGTATAGCTTATAAGGATCAATGGATAACGTTATCACTGATAATGGCTTGATACCTTAGAGATTTTAATTTTTGAAATTTAATTACATTTATAATTCAATTAATTTTTGCTTCTTTTTTTTTCTTTTAAAATTATAATTTAACAGGGTAATGGGTATACACTTCATGAATATGAATTCCTCTTTGCGTATATTTTTTCAAAGGATTTTTATTTTAGGTTTTTTTGTCATTTTAGATTTCATTTCAGGTTATTCTAGATTTCATATTTGCTATATTTCAGGTTTCGAATAAATTTGAAATCTTCTAATTTGTATACTATTTGTGATACTCTTAAAAATCACTCGTTTTTTTTTTTTGCTTCTCTGGAAGAAATCCTGAGCGACGGATTAGATATTTGAAAGATTTTTCTTCTCTTGAAATTCACCAAATCTTATTCATTTTATGCAAATTGCAATTGCATTTTACACTCTCCATTTTTTATTCTCTCTATTTATCTCTCGTTAAAGCTTTACATTTTTTTTTTAGAAAAATTATTTCAAAGTTTTATATTTTTTGAAAGAAAATCATTTATCGAAGTGCCGAAAAATGGAATCGCCATGCCGATGAAGGAAACTGACTTATTGTTGCAACGTTAGCAGAAATTGCTAAAATTGTTTAGCAAATTGATTGAAAGCTTATTGAAGCAGATGTTTGATGATGTCAATGCCATTAGAAGTATTCTTATTGCGCTTATTTAAAGAAATAAGACATCAGAGATTAGTGATTTATGTTTGAATGAATTGAAGCAACTGATTTAGATGTAGAAGAAGCGGTGATCGATACTTAATAGTTAGATAGATCTTCAGATGGCTCAGGAGAAGGACTGTATTGCATGAATTATTTGAAAGGGGAATCTTTGATGATCAAGCTTATCTGGTTGTCTTGTGGAAATTATTTTTGTTGGTGTTTTTATATAAACACCAAGGTTCTAGATGTTCATCGCTTTTCAGAATGAATCCCTGAATCAAGTTGTTTATGAGGAGGAAATTCATTTCCGGGGGATCTTCACGAATAAGCTTAATTGAAAGCGCCTAGCCTGTCCCGATGCTAATTTTATAGCTTATAAGCAGCAATTTCATAGGTCATTCCGTCTCTAAATCGCCATGAGAACGTCTTTAGCTTAGCGATGGATGTTAATGTGAGACATATTTCGAAGAGATGATCGTTATGGCTAATTCACATCCATCCTTGTTCTTTGACAATCTTATAGAAATCAAAGGCATGCGGAATATTATATTGAAGCTTATACCTACCTATAGGTAGAATTTAATGAAGCCACGACTACAAATATTTTGAGCAAATTGAATCTATTTACGGAGATTGTGGTCGGTAATATTGCTTGTGATTTTGGGTACTTAATTTTAGGATGTAATTCATTATTTAATCATTTTGCAGATACTTCTAAAGCACAATAAAATAATAAAGGCGTTAATATACCTATGCTAACATATGATAAGCTAAGGTGTTTTCTTTTTCTTTCATATCAGAGTAGAGCGTTTTTTTTAATGAGCTAATTATTGTTAATGCTTGATGTAATAAGCAATTTCCGTCAAGCTTTATTTCGCGTCGATCATTGATGCGATAATTTCGTCAATTCGTTTTTTGGAAATGATTCAGCTAATTCGGTTTAGCTTATACCGGTGCAATTGGTGGAGGAACCAAAGTTGGGTTTTTTTATTACCAGAAAATCAATGTTCTATGAAGTAGAAGAATTAAACGCTTCAATCAATGAACATTTTAGCCGTTTTATTGAAAAGTAGATCGATAGAAAATTAAAACAGAGCGCTGAAATTTCCAACAATCCAACTGACATGAAGCACTTATAAACACGATAATCTCCCACGTTTAGTTAGTATAAATTCCGTCAATTACGTAAGCACTGAATATATATTACGCATATTTTCTTGAGGACATTAATTTTGCTCTATAAACACCTTGTTTTTCGTTATACCAGCAAATTACGCTTCATTTCAAAGTTCATAGGTAACTGCATATAAAATCTGCGAATGAGAGAATTTTTTCCACTAAAATATGAGAGATTTATAAGCTTTTTGGCAGTTTTTTTGTTTCAAGCTTATAATAATTGTCGATATTTAAGCTTATAACAAAATATCAATCAAAAACGAAATGGCAACATGCAGTTTGAGCCTACAATAAGCTTATAAGCTCTATAAGCTCCGATGAAGCTATAAATTTTCTCTTTTTGGAGAAAAGCATTGAAAATTCATAGTAATATTGTTAAAGAAATATGCAAATAATAAATAAATTTGCATAATGTATTGGAGCGACTCTCGGCAGTTCTATTAATGCGGCAGCAATTAAGAGATCGTTATTTTGATCAACGCAATAGGTAGTACTTTGGAAGTATGAACGTTGATGTGAGCGTAGTCCTGCTAGAGAACTAACCGCTTGCTCTATTTTCACAAGCATGGAGGTGCCACGAGGTCAGGTTCTCAAGCATATAGTTGCTGCTATGTTAGGTTCTTAAACTTGAAAGCGCTACGAGTTCGAGTTATCGAAGAAGCACTTCGAGGTTTCAAAATTTTCGTAATAGTGCAAGGTTGAAGCTAAGAAGCAGCACTAGGTGTCAACGTATCCAGTTGCCATCGGAATAGCTCATCTCAGGGTCAAGTTGAAGCCTCAGGAGCTTCACATCGAAGTTAAGTTAAAGCTTCAGGAGCTTTACATCGAAGTTAAGTTAAAGCTTCAGGAGCTTTACATCTGAATTTAAATTCATGATCAAATTTAGAGCTTATGTGGTGATCAGTGATGCGAAATAGTGAGACACACTAAGGCGTTCATTTTATTGCTTATTTTTTATTCTAGATAGAGAGAGAATTGTCAACTAATTATCCATTATTTGCACGGAATTTGTAAATAATTGAAAGAAAAAGAAAAAAAATTTTCTTGCCACCTCACTAAATTTTGCGAAAATATTATTACATTCCGTTCGAATAATTCCAAAAAAAAGTTATTGCTAGATCTTCTGGGTGGTCGAAATCGAATTCGCTTGAATGATTAATTTGTGGTGATTTTTGACGGCGACACTTTTGAGTTCTATATAAAAAACATTCTTTTTTCCTTGTAATCTTAACTGACATGAGATTTTTACGAAAATATTGACGATTATCGGTTGCAGCACAATATTAATGAGAATATATCTCGCAGCACAATATTTGATGATTACACAGCAATTTCATTCAATGTATAAACTAGGTTTTATTATGGCATTGTTGAGTTTTGTGTTATAGTTGCTTACGATATAGTCACTTTGATATTTTCGTTATTGAAAAGTGTTTAAAGGTGATTAATTGAGTCATATTTTGCTAATTGTTTAATAAAACAGGAGGTTTTGTTCTCCTCTCTTTAGGGGGGAAGGGGGGGGGGGGGTTAGAGAGAGCAAAACAAGGGATTTTGCTCTTTGTTTTAATAGATTGTAAGGGGCCCCTCAATATTTCCAATGTAATAATGTGAACATCAGCTAAATTAAAATAGCTTACGATACATAAGCTAAATTTGCATTTGCTGTAGGAAATCAACAAAATAAATATTATTTCGAAGAGCTTTTATAATCAGAACTACCCGAATTCATATAATTAGCTAGCAAAACGAATTGTAAGAGGCGAAGCTTTTAGCTAGTTGGTTTCATGAGCCGTACTGCATTTGTTGATTTGCATCCTATTTCCGGTGAGGCGTTCATAAATTTTTTATATATAAATTTTTTTTAAAGAAACAAACAACTGCTCCATTCAATTTTGACCGGAAACTGAAATGGCATTGATGATCATCGTTTGACCATTTGCTATTCGATATACGTTATGAGCGTTCCGTCTTATGGCCATATTCTTTTGGCCAAATGGCCATAATTATTCGTTTTTTTCTTTCTCGTTTATATTGAAGATGCAACACATCGAGCTCCCTTATCAAAGCTGATAAGGATGTTATCAGTAATGACAGGAAACTATCAATACTGATAATAATATTGCATATTTTAGAAGCTTGGTTCAACTGTTTAGAGCACCGAAAAAAAAAGAAAACAAGCAAATATTAAATTGTGAGTCTTTCATTGGATCGTTGTTTTTGCTGTATGTGATCTTTGATCGTCAACTGTCGTCTCGTATATCGCGTGACATTTTTGATTTGATGGTAGAGAGAGAAAACTGATTGAGACCATGATTGCGAAAAAAATTATCTCTTTCTGGAGAATTTTGGAAAATAAAACAAGTAAAATAAATCAAAAATAATTCCGAAAATTTTTCAAAATTTGTGATACATTTAAAGGACTGGAATTTATGTAAAGATGATAATTTACGACTATTTCTACCCAATAGATAATTGATTATTATCACTCATATTCGTTGATTGATTTTGAGAGGAATTGATTATGTTTTATGCGATGAATAAATAAATAAATAAATAATTAATTAATTGATTAATTAATTAAATGAGTAGGGCGAATTTTTTCCTCTAAGCGATGAAATTAATTCGTATATGGCGCTAAATTAATNAAATGAGTAGGGCGAATTTTTTCCTCTAAGCGATGAAATTAATTCGTATATGGCGCTAAATTAATTACTTTTCTTATTTTATACGCTTTTTTTCTGCGCTATTTTCTTCCAATTCACAAAAGCAAATGGAAAAGTACATGTCGGGTTTTTTTAAACATTTTTTATTGTAAATTCTTTCGATGTGATTTCACACGTTTCTCGTTTTTTTCTTTTTTTTTTCAATTGTTGTATATAACTGAAAAATGAAAAATTTTGTTGATTGATTGCGGTCGTTGAAATTCAGACGAGTCTTTATTGGTTTAAGATATTATTAATGTTTAATTTAATTTCACATCTCTTTCCGAACTCTTCTAGGGCTCGTTCAAGAGGTGTGCATTTATATTCCTTTCGTTCCTCACCTCCCCACCTCCTC
>JAARMF010005171.1:992-12520 GCA_022844705.1 Toxascaris leonina
GCAGCATCCCTTGAAGCGACAAGATAAATGTAACAGACATATATTCATATCATGAACGAATGTGACAAAAAGCGGAATTGACACTCCTATTGGTTTGCGATTTATTTACATACGGGTCAATTCAATTTTCGATATAGAAGGGCATATAGAAGGGCAAGGGCAAGTTCGTGTCGTATTTAACCCAGGTAAGAATGGTATGTTCAGTACCAACAAATATATCTAATACCCACTCGGTTTTTTCCCCACCTGTTCAAGGTGTGAAAATATGAGAGTAAAAACTTGCAAATTATTGAAATTAGTGTAGAAATTTTGCAAAGATGCATCTATTAAACCTAAAATCGGGTTAATTTCAACCGGAATTGAAAAACGAAAGCGAAAAAGATCGATTTCAATGAAAATGGCGGTCGGTTTTTTTTTTGGACGGTTAAAAAACCAACCTCTGACTATCTGAATATTGGTAATTTTTTAAAGTTTGAATTGGTAATTTGAGGTCTTGTTTTCATTAGCATAAGAAAAACCAGTACCATAGCTTAGAGATTAAGAAAGGGAATTATTTTTTGCTTTAATTGCAAAAAATATTAATTTTAGCTTTATAAGCTTTTTTAAATATAGCTGCACCTTGTTGATTGAAATTGATCTTCTTTTTTTTGAATTTCATGCTAACTCTCAGATGTTTTCAGTGATAGTCGTCTCTCATCGGTGAATTTTTTTTAGCGGTCGGTCGATTGATCATTGAAGATGACAACTAAGTTGACAACGGCTAATAAATTCAGCAAAAAAAGCTCATATTATGCAGTAAATTCGCGTCAACAACTTTGAACACAACGAAATTGCATTTCCCAATTCGATGTTCGTAGCATTGCGCAATTTCATCAAGCGCTTGCGCAATTACAAAACCTTTTGCATTGCAGTAAATTGCAATTTCTGGTAAAATTTTAAACCTGTAAGCTGGTAAAATTTACACCCGTAAGCTGGTAAAATTTACACCTTTAAGCTGGTAAAATTTACACCTTTAAGCTGATGCGATTTACAATTTGCATCTTATATAAACGATATAGCGCAATNATGTGATTTACAATTTGCAATCTTATATAAACGATATAGCGCAATTATGCACATAAATTTTTGGGGCGTATTGATTGCGCTGTATAGCATTTATGAACAATAAATGCGAGTGCAATGCATTGTGGTGGTTGTTATTGGTGAAGTGAAGTGAGTTGCTGCGGGAATTATTGCGACGCTAAGAAGCAGTATCCATGGTGACAACGATGACATCGGAACCGATCGACGATGATGAGATCAGCTTACGACAAACGATTATCGAAAGATTGCAACGAAATGGTACACTCAATCGTATTCAGGTATGTGTTATCAGTCTTTAATTCAGGTACTTATTATCATTTCAACGCTCAGGTGTATGCAATCACTTTTTTACTCAGGTATATGCCATAATTATATTGCTCGGCTTCGTTGTTAATGAAAGAATTTCTCTTTTAAATATGCTACAGGTAAATTCAGGTGTTTCACAGGTGTTCCATGATGATACACAGGTGAATTCCCAGGTAGTTTAGTCAAGTACTTTGCTTTATTTTGCATATTTCATCGCAAATTTTAATTCATACTCAAACGCTTAGCGTTTCCCATCTTTAAAGAAAATGAAAAAAAGTTGAGTTATTGATATAATCAGTGGAATATTTATTTTTAAATAATCTCTTTTATAATAGATCAAACAACGATTAAAAAAAAGTTTAATTTTTATTATTTTTCAGCCTTTTTACGAAATTCCCAAGCGTTGTAATTATTCGTTATCGCAAATATGTAGTATTTTTCCGGTATATTTTCTTAAATTCGGTAAATTCAGCTTAATTGCGCGGGCTTTTTCCGGTAAATTTTGGTAAACTTGGTAAATTCAGTTTGGGCAAAACGTGGTTTTTTTTCTTGGTAAACTTTAGCAAACTTGGTAAATTTAGTTGTTCTCTGACACTCCTCAGATTTGTAAAAATCAAATAAAAGTAGAAAATTATCGATTTTCTCATATTGATTATCGATTAATTTGATATATTTTGGCGGATAGCACAGTTTTAAAAATTCAGGATATTTCCAAGTTTTCCAAACGAGGTTAGTGATGATAGACGGGGGTCGATTTGACATCCGGTTGACCCGGATCAGTGGTCCGGAATATGATCCGGACCAGTGGTATGGATTAGTGCCCTAGAAGTTAAAGATATGGAAGGCTAATTTCCGCTACCAATACTCCAACTCTGGCAGGGTAGCCTCTACTTCGGTAATAAGCGATGAGGGAAAAAAGACGGGAAGAGCGTTAGAAACTTTTTCTTTCAATAATAGAAAGAAAACAATAATTCCTTAGTATTACCCTTCTAGCCAGTCTTCTTTCGAGGACTGAGGAGGGGTAGGGCGAATTTGGTTTTTCTCTTTTTTTTTTACAACCTTTAATGCCGCTTGTTGTGAAGTTATTATACCTCGTATATTAAACCATCATCATTCCCCCCGTTCGTTCCCGAATTCCCTCCGGGTTAGCGTTCGCGCAACATCACCTCCATCCTGGTCGATCGACGGCATCCTCTGGATTGGACACCCTAGGTGTACGGCGCTGATTCTGAATAGACATTGCATCCGATGGGAAAGATGAATAGTTCGGTTGGCGTGTCGCTCCATCTGGCACCGAGGTCCAGAATCATCGTTAGCTAGAGGCCTCTGTTGTCCGTCCGATGTCGCGAGGAGGAAAGGGATGGAATTCAATCGGACTATTCCTTATATCAAAATAATATGAATATAACCGCTAAAAAAGGAAAGGAGTAATAACACATAGCTAACGGAATCACAATTTGAGGCTGAATTACGATCGGCGATTTATTTGGCTTTTGAAGAGAACGAAATCATCAACGGAGAGGAAATAACGCCATCCGATCGCACAAATTCACTCGAATATTCGCTCATCTATAATTATCTCATTCATCAACGTTTACCAGCAAGTGCGGCTGTATTCGAGAAAGAAATTCATATAGTACGACCACTGCTTTTTTCCAAAATTTAATTCTTTGATAATAATAATAATTAANCGTATGTCCGCTATTTTTTTTTAAATTCAATTCTTTGATAATAATAATAATTAAATTAAAGCTGTTAGTTATTTAAGATATTTTTCAATCGCTTTGATAAAATATACTTCTACAATATAAATAAGTTTCCGACGAAAATAGGAAAAATGATTATTAATTTCTTCATGCGCATTACCAAAATCTGCATTTACAAGATGCGTTATGATATCTATCTATGAGCTCATATATGTTTTCCGGTCCTTTTCAGGTACTTATTATTAAAGAATTTCCGGATACGTGCTCCGGTAGCTTTCCGGTGCTCGTACCGGAATACATATGTCTATACCACATTTCCGGTACTTTCAACCTCAGAAGCACATAACGTCGGTTCGTGAAAGTTGATAGGCATATTGTACACTATAGGATAATACCTTATATGTTGACCCAACGAGCAACCGAATCAATGATAGATGTTTAAATGAGCCGAAAACATTTGAATTTTGCACCGATCGGACCANCATTGTACACTATAGGCAACCGAATCAGTGATAGATGTATAAATGAGCCGAAAATATTTGAATTTTGCACCGATCGGACCATCGAATCGGAACGCCGTCTAATGTAGGAAATTAGGGAATGTTTAGAGGAGCGATTGATTCTCTTAATTGTTTTTTTTTTTAAATTTTATAGAGGATCGCCTCGGATCGGTAATGATATGAAGGTATTACGTGGCTAATCNTTAATTATATATAGGATCGCTTCGGATCGGTAACGATATGAAGGTATTACGTGGCTAATCGATGCCATGCCGTCAAATGATGCCCCTACCCCTCCCTCTCACCCTCTCCCTTTCATCCTCCCCCCTCGCCACCAATGAAGTCTGTTGAGAAGGAAATGCTAAAACTCGTAAGTTTTGACACAAATATTTGGACCCTATACTGCCCCCTCCCCTCCTCCCACCCCTTCCCACCATTCTTAGCAATATTCAAATTTGTGTAAAGATGAGGGGAGACAGCAGGAATGAATGAGAGGGAGAGGAGGGTGGGGGGAGGAGGAGGGGTCGGGACGGGAGAAAGAGGGGGGGAAGAGGGTGGAAGGGGGGGGGGGTATGATGGATTCGGAAATATCCAAGAAAACCTTTAGACGCTGCACTATATCCCACTTTAGAATATTTATTCAAATGAGCATTTGCAGAAGACGATGTCACTGGAGGAGTTGAGAAAATCGAATCCAAATGCCGAAAAAATCGTTGCGATGTTCGATGCATTTCTTAAACCGGTTGGTAACGATCTTAAACCGGTTGGTAACGACTCGATGCACCAAACCGATATTCACAAAAAACCGCAACATATTCCACCGTTATCCAATATCGAGAAAAATGGAGCATTGTTCGGTAGAAAACCATATATTACGCAAATATCTGCAATTAATAATGAAACCTTAAAAACCGATAGCAATCAACAAAAATGCGGTAATCAACCAACAACGACAGTTGGTAATTTGTCAACCACAAATGATGTTCAAATTCGCAAAGATGATGTCGGAAGCATCGGAAGTGCCGCTAAGCAGACAAAAATCACACGGCAGCTATCAGAATATAAACCTGAACCGTTGAATAACAGACAACCACCTGAGGTTGATACCATCGATTCAAAAAATCTCCAAGAAATGAAAGGAAATAATGATGAGCGATCAAAGATCATCAGTTCACCGTCGGAAACAAAAGTTCGATGGCCACAGAATGAACAACAGAATTTGGAAAATAACGCCGAAGTGGCGAAGAATAACGCGACGATAGCGAAAAACGACGCCAATGTATCGAAAAATGACGCCGGAATAGGGAAAAATAACGCGGGGGTGGCGAAAAATGACGCCGAAGTAGCGAAAAATAACGCCACGTTAGCGAAAAACGACGCCAATGTAGCGAAAAATGACGCCACAGTAGCGAAAAATAACGCGGGGGTGGCGAAAAATGACGCCGAAGTAGCGAAAAATAACGCCGGAGTGGCGAAAAATGACGCCGAAGTAGCGAAAAATGACGCCGAAAGAGTGCAAAATGACGCCCAACTTATAAGTGATAGCAATAAACTAAAGCCGTCTACCGAGACAGCTATAAAAGAGGAATCGAAAGAAACCGAAATGAAGCAAACACCGATTCAGACACCCCCATCAAAATCGTCGACGAAAGAAAGCGACAGCACTTCCGATTCGAAAAGGTCCCATTGCTTCTTCCTTATTTGTTCTTTTCAAATTTTATGTCGTGTCATCACTTCAAATAAATTTGTCCAAAAGTATAATCCCGAAATTTTGTCAATGTCTGTATGTCCAATGTCCATACGTCAATGTCCAACCAAATATGGCCAAATTTTGTCCAAAATCACTTCACAGATATAGATGCATACTTGCATCAGATATTTTTGAATAGAATTATTACATTCTTAGAAGATATGTATGAAATTTTTATTCGCAACAATTGATCAATTATATATAGCATCGCGGAAAAATATAATCAAAATTGATAGCAATCCGGAAATGCACCGACCGGACCTGCGGAATTCCGGAAATACATCGACTAAACCTATAGCATTCCGGAAAGATAACCAGTTGAACAAATAGGTTCGCAAAAACGTTTCTTTTTATTTGAGTTGAGTCCTTTAGTACAATCAATTTGCACAATCCTGTGCGGCACTGATCTCCGCGATCGATTTGTGAGCATTGATCAATGCATATCACCAAGTAAAAGCACAACCATATTTGCTTATTTATTTATTTATTTATTTATTTATTTGTTTACTTATTTATTCATTTATTTACCTACTGACTCACGTTCCTGTTTATATTTATATTTATATTTATATTTATATTTCTGTTTATATTTATGCAATATGGGAGGCTATGGAATGTGGCAGTTGGATGATACTACAGATTCCGGTTAATTGTGGTGCTCACCATACTGCACTGACGTTCCGTATTAGTGTTTTTTATTCACTAAAAAAGAGCTCTTCAAGGCTGAAATGTTGCTGCGTCTTCTATTCCATCGGCCTGACCTCTCAAAACGGACACCACATCATGCCTACCTCTATGTCTGCCAAACTCAGGACCTTCAAATTGAAGGCTTAATACTCCATCAGTAGAGCTCAGGAAGCTTTTAGTTCGACTCCGAGTCGGAGTTCGTGAGTTCGACTCCGAAGTAGGGTGCGAAGATGTGAAGTGGCCCACTGTGATATTCAATAGAACGATCATCATTTAGATCACTGAATAACGTCTCAAGCTTTAACCTATGCTATATAGAATTGAAAGATTTCAGTAGTAGTACAATAAGCGAGAGTGAACCTATATCACCACCGATTCGACCCGCATCGATTCTACCACCACTTAAAATCACAACGAATCTACCGTCGATTAACGCACCATCGAATCGAATCCTTGCATCGGGAACAGGCTCACTTAGTCGACGATTGAATGCGGTTCTGAAGATGCAATCCACCTCAGAGAAGAGTTCAGGTAATATTCACTTATTAAAAAAGAATGCTTTTTATTGTACCTGATCTGCTTAATTTGTGATATATTATATACTCCCCCCTTCCTCTCCCTCCCTCCCCCCCTTCTCCCTCTCTCCCCTCTCTGTGGACAATCTGAGAGCGTCATGAACCTATGCCAATATTCAGAATCCTTTAAAATCGTTTTTTTATTTTATTTTAGAAGTGTGTAATCTTTGATCTGTTGTATATGAGACTGTATGGTGGACTGGTTTAAGGGGTTGAGCTATTCAGCACAATTTTATGAGCACAGCGTACGAAGAACAATCTTTAGGGGAGATTACGAGTGCACCTAAACCCCTCTCTTCATCCCTCCTCTTCCTCTCCCCTCCCCCCNCCCCCCCCCTCCTCCCTTCGCTCCTGAATTACTAGAAAGGCTCAAATGATTGAAGCCATCTAATCACTTGAAGCTCTTGATTTGCACTTTATGTAATATTATCTGATCCGATGGTATCAGATACCTAGATAATTATCAACTGTGATAACTTTTCAGCTAAATTCCCTCTCAATTTTACCGCACTGACATTAAATTGCTGATGGCAACAGCCTCAGTTACGACCATGAAGTATCAAAGGTCAAGCAAAAGAAGTTGGAGTTCAAGTTCGAGTGGTTCCGCTTGAAGTCCGAGAATAACCTATAGCTAGTTTTTGCAGATGTCGAAGACATTGAAGAAGATATCAACGTCGATGAACTACTCCAATCGAATGATGATGATGACAGCATATCGTTTTGAGGATGCTTCGTAGATCTTCATTCCTTCATGTCGTAGACCCGTTTGAGGGAAAAGGGATGAGGAAAGCGAAGGATCAGAGGAGGAGGATATTTTTTGAAGGGGAGAAAAGAGGTCTCAGAGAGGAAAGATATCTTTTGGGAGAGAGAGGAAAGAAAGGTGAGAAAGAAAGGGAGGTCAGAAAGGAAATACGTCTTTTGGGAGAGAGGAACGAAGGATCGGAGAAGAAAGAGGTATCGAAGAGGAAAGGCATCCTTTGAGAGAGAGGAAAGAAGGACCAGAGAGGAGGACATTCCTTTTATTCGTTCGCATCTCTCGACTAGATGTGTGATGTTTTGTGAAAAAGCTGTGATATACGAAATTTGTATCATTATTTCTTCTATATTATTTCTCTATAAGAGATTAAAACAGCTAAAAGAATGCTTCATTGATGGGGTCTTATCTCTATGCTTGGATATCCGACACAAAAATTCAGCATCTGATACAGAAGCACAAAAAATTCATGTCGTCCAGGTACACAGATACCTGGATTGACCGAGGTGTACCTGGTTACCTGGACCAATCCAGGTATCCAGGTATCGTAGATATCATATATCGTTGTAAATGCGATAATAAGGTGTTCACTGAGGAAATAAAGATACGAAGAAGCTGATGATTGAATAAGTCGATAATAAAAATTTAAAGAAATTGGGATGTTGACTTTTCTTCTAACCCCCCCCCCCCAGCTTCCGGTACCATATCTTCCACTTGTAAATTCAAGCCCTCTCTTTCCCAACGAGATGGTACATAGCTGCCACATCCCGATTCGCCTATCACCTCTCTGCTAACCCACATTTTCCCACAGAAAAAAAAAACATTCTCGGGGGCAGTCTTTTGTTCCCGAGGGTAATGACATAATGTCTAAAAGCATATTGCCATATCTATTCGATTATAGAAAGTTCAGCGCAATTCCCCCCCCCCCCCCCCCTCCTCCTCCCTCCTCCTTTCCCCTATCAACCCATCAAGTAAGACGTTTCAACGCTGTCGTTCCATCGCCAGGATACACCACGTCGGCGCCTTGATCCTGGGAACATCTAAATGCCGAAGATACCTGGACGCCGATAATCCACCTACCGGGTGGATGGCGTCGGCGTCTGACAACACATTCTGAATTATTTTTAGCCTGCACGTTGAAATGCTTCTTGAAATAAGAAATGACTTTCAAAAACGGTTCATAATTAAGATATTTTTCTATTTCATCAAATACAAAAGCTGGAAAATACTGGAAAAAGTTGGAAAATGCTGGAAAGAGCTGGAAAATGCTGGAAAAAGCACGGATGTAGCATCTAAAAAGTGTTTCCAAATACAAGTGACTCCGTTCGGACAAACTAGAAGAGAGATTTGAATCATATAAAGAATGATAATTTAGACTGAGTAATTAAAAAATCAGTGAAAAGGTTTCAGAGGTGAAGGGAATACCTTGTAGTGCATCATTTGATTGCACGCTAAATGGACTGTCTTCGAAGATATCTGCATTAATCGGGCAGTCTTTTTCTAAGAAAGTGCTGTGATATGGTAGCAGGTCGGGATCTAGGTCGAGTACTAGTTAGGGACTTCGATGTGGTTCATCCTTGCATACTTATGAGCGGATGTTGTAAATAAAGGGACTAGATTGAGGTACTACGCTGAGTGCATTGAAAGAAAAATGAAGTAGCAATTCTTAGAATTTGTGCGATTGCAAGCAAAAGAAATTCGGTTGCGAAAATTGCAAAAGTCGGTTGCGAAAATTGCAAAAGTCGGTTGCGAAAATTGTAAGAGTCGGTTGCGAAAATTGCAAAAGTCGGTTGCTAAAATTGTAAGAGTCGGTTGCGAAAATTGCAAAAGTCGGTTGCTAAAATTGTAAGAGTCGGTTGCGAAAATTGCAAAAGTCGGTTGCTAAAATTGTAAGAGTCGGTTGCGAAAATTGCAAAAGTCGGTTGCTAAAATTGTAAGAGTCGGTTGCGAAAATTGCAAAAGTCGGTTGCTAAAATTGTAAGAGTCGGTTGCGAAAATTGCAAAAGTCGGTTGCTAAAATTGTAAGAGTCGGTTGCGAAAATTGCAAAAGTCGGTTGCTAAAATTGTAAGAGTCGGTTGCGAAAATTGCAAAAGTCGGTTGCTAAAATTGTAAGAGTCGGTTGCGAAAATTGCAAAAGTCGGTTGCGAAAATTGCAAAAGTCGGTTGCGAATTTTTATCGCATCTGCCGCCATTTTCGACTATCGCCCTCGCTCACAAAAGCGTAAAATGCGTCGCGTCTTCTTCGCATCACCCTCGCCACACACTACGCACTCAACAACGCTCACTAAGCACATCGGCCCAGCGTACGCGATATGCAATCATCCATCTAATACGAGTGCATCTTGTCGTATAGAAGGATGTGTAAGGCACTTGTGTTACGCCATTGAGGTCATTGTGTCCCGATTTGAGTTGAGGTCAATGTTCGGGACCTCATTTCTTTTTGTTCGTATTTAATTCTAGTTGAGGTCGATCGTTGGCATTTCGTTTTTTTTGTATTTAATCCTAGTTGTGGTCGATGTTCGGGACCTTATTTTTTTTGGTACTTGACTATGGTTGGGGTCGATGATCGCGACCTCACTTCTCTTATAAAGTTCCTCACGTTGAGGTCGATGTTCGCGACCTCTGTAATCGTTGTGATCTCAGGTTCCACTCGAATGCTATCTAGATAAAATGCGTGGTGAAAGAGTTGTTAAGTACGGGCAACAAGAATGTTGGGACTTTTTCCAAAAAAAAAAAATAGCTTTACCTTTGTGTAGCGGAAATGGTTGGCTTCTGACGAAACTTGAGGTCGAAACTCGTAAGGGTTTAGCCCGAACTACCTGAGGTCTCAAGCCGAAGCTCCTAAGGTCTCTTAGGTCGAAATTGCTCGAAGTCTTATGGGTATTATCAGTGCATCGGTATCAAAAAGAGACGCCACCAAAAAAAATTTATTCCATCTATGCGCAATGTGACCATTAATATCGCGATAAGTGTTCATCAGAATCACTCGCCTAACCCAACCGACCTTTATAAGGAATAACGTACTAGACAGTCTAAGGTAACGTCATTGCCCCAGTGGTTATGATTTGATTGGTACGGTAATTGCTATCGATTGAAATTTTTCGCTACTAATTCGGTATTAAATAATAGAATTTGCTTCTATTTTATTGCTTCCGTTTTGCAGAAAATTGTTGCACTATTGAGAAGCAATGCGAAGTAACTACGATGGTTCAGTCGCTGTAGAAAGTAGGTTTCAGTATGTTTATGTACATATTTTTTAATATATTTTAATACATATTTATTCATCTATTTATTTATTTATTTACTTGTTTATTTATTTATTTACCTGTTTTTCTTCCGCTCCCCTCCCTTCCTCTTCACTTTTCGCCTCCATATATAATGTATGAAAATAATATCCGCAAGAAGTAAAGGGAAACATCAAGGAGTATCGCAGTAGTACCAAAATTCGGCTGTAATCATCTTACTGCGATCACGGCTGTTGCGATCATAGATCACCATCTCAGTATCATGATATCAAAGTAAAGGAAGGTAGATTATCAGTATCACACCTGGCTCCGGTGACGTTGTGACATCAATAAAATTAAGATCTCATTGAACTGGAAATTGGATTGAGCATTTGTTTTAGGAAGTCGAGGCTAAATGCTGACAAGCATCAGATCAATGAATTAGCATATCAGGTGTTAATTGGTTTATCAGCCCTTAATTAGCTGATGAAGTATTTGTTAGCTTATCAGGCGCTGGCTAGCTTATCAGATGTTAATTACCTTGTCAGCCGTTAATTGGTTTATCAGCCCCTAATTACCTGGTCAGGTGTTTATCAGCTTATCAGACGCTGGCTAGCTTATCAGGTGTTAATTACCTTGTCAGCCGTTAATTAGTTTATCAGCCTCTAATTACCTGGTCAAGTGTTTATTAGCTTATCAGGTGTTAATTAGCTAATCAGATGCTAATAAGCTTAATTGAATTTTAAAGATTCAACACGTTCGGATATGTCGACAACTCATGCATCGATTCTATCATCAGCATCAAGAAATGGCAACGTAAAAGATACACATAGTTATGTGGGTTTTGCGAACTTCCCGAATCAAGTCTTTAGACGTGCCGTCAAGAATGGATTCGAATTCACTCTGATGGTTGTTGGTGAGTTTTATTTATTTATTTATTTA
>JAARMF010005176.1:0-12217 GCA_022844705.1 Toxascaris leonina
AATAACAGAATGGGCATGTTGTTGGGAGCATTTATGCAGGTGGCTAGCCTTATGGAGGTTTCACTCTTGAACACATGCACACGTTATAAGGGATCAAAACGGTCCCATATTCTGGTCTCTCCCGATTCAATCAAAACACAATGTTGTTTGCAGTTTTTTCTTCGAAGCGTTGGCGTTTAGGATTTTGGCGATTTTTGTAAACACTGTTGGAGGTTGTGGATTGTAAGCGCTCTATGATAGTTTCGTTCTAGTGGTTCCATTGGTAGCTGAGGTCAGATATAAGTTTCGCATTGTACTGCACATAGATCCGGATCGTTGACGACATTCTCATATCGCTTTTCTGCAGTGGAAAAGGGGCACAGCATAATGGCGGAAATGAGGACGTATCATGTCACATCCTTAGCCGAATGCAGATGGTCTTATTAGAACTAATTGTGTTTGGAGTATAGGTGTTTACATTTTAAAGAATATTCCTACTCAAAGGTATGCAGCCTTTCTTATTAGCTCTCTAGATGTTTTCTTCTCATTGATCGCATCTTCAAATGATAACAGCAATGTTTCCGTATACAACTTACGAGGATAGTTCTGAGATAGCTTGTGGAATGTAGAAATCTGATCATATTTGTTGGGTTGCATCTGCGGCAGAAAGAAACTTCAATGGGATTGATAAAGTAACTGCATCGTTCGATTTGCGAAGAGATTCTTGAATAGCCACAGAAGATCTAAGAGGATCGTTGAAGGCGTTTTGCTCACTCACGTTAGGATAGCAGATTTTCCCTTACACATTTCCAAGTATCATCATCTCATGAGATTCGTGTAGTTTTTCCTGAGAAGTTCGGTTGCTTTAGTAGAAATATCGATATTACATCATTATGGTGTCCTGCGGTTACACCGACTTTTATCATCCCTTCGTAAAATAGTGTCATTAGAGAATCTATAAGAAATACACGAATATGAGATGCTTACATAACTATGTGTGGATGGGTATCGTTGAGTTCAACGCTTTTCCATAGTGAAGCATATAAGCGAGAACCGTTTGTGATATGATGCACTTCAAACTAAACAATGTTTCCTTCGTCGCATTAGATGCGCCACATATATTGTCACTATTATTTAATAACCTTAGTTCAGGTTGTATATGTTAAAAATACGATGGAATTTGCTTTGACGGAAACAAACAAAAGAAGGCCATTACTACTGCTCGATGGATATGAGCACCGATACGATCGAATGTCCAAAGATGGTACGAAAACGTTCTTTCGATGCATTCTTAAGGGATGCAAAGGTCGCGCACATGCACCAATCGACGGACGTCAAGCAATTATGGTGGTGCAGCATGATCACGATCGAAATCAGAGGAGAGTATGGGTATTTGTTAGCAATTTGTCAGCAAACTTTTGCAGAGAAAACTGAAAAAGATGTGCTGGTTGAGAATGGGCAAAAAGGTGTCAAGACTAGCCAAAAAGACTGCTGAAGCCGCAACTATGGTCGCCTGCATTTGAACACTGAAGCGGTTATGGCGTTGGAATGGCAAAAGTTTGGGCTTTCCAGATTCTACCAAAGGATTTTCCAATAACGGTGCAATGCCGTCACGGAGTTGTTAGTAAATGTTTTGTTGTGTTGCATCGCTTGCTTGATTGTTATTCAGAATTGACGCCAACTTTCGGAATATTTCTTATATATAAGGCCGGAAGCATTTTACTCTAAAAAGTCGCGGTCATATTTTTGAGATAACGTTTAAGTGGGCAANNNGGCATTTTACTCTAGAAAGTTGCGGTCATATTTTTGAGATAACGTTTAAGTGGGCAACGGCATGAGTCGTATAGTTTATGATGGCCCTTTTAAGGAATGCGAACAAATGCTTTTACTGGATCAATGGATCAGCCTTCTGATAACATCGTTTTCGATGAGAGTTTATCAGTGCTGTTATCAGAGTGCTAATCATTCAACGCACCTTTCCCCTATGCAATGTCCCAATTTGCTGTTGAGAGCNNNCTATGCAATGTCCCAATTTGCTGTTGAGAGCGTTTCTGTGTTATTTTTTTGATTAAGTCATCCATTATCTTTGCACATTATATCAAATCTGCCTGATTTCTTTGCTTATATCATTGATCGTCAATATTCCATCGATCATTCTTTCAATTGCTCACTTCGAAAACTTATTGTAATAATCAATAAGTATGTCTCTTCTGGTAATGCGTGTGGTATTCTTCTGACATAAGTTCTTCGCTTTGCAAGATAGGTAAAGGTGAATCCGGTCCGTTTCGGGTTGAGCGAGTGCCGTTTTTAGATGCGAATTGTTTTTGGTCAACGAAAAGCAACTTGTTTTATTTGTTGGATTTTTGAAGGTAGGGGGTTAGTTGATTGGAGTCTCCGTTGAGTGCCTCAATGCTTTTAACAAGTCTAATTTAGTTCGCAGTGTTAACCGACACTCGTCGCTTACCGCCAGAAATTGATGAGACTTTACGTCTGATGGCCTATTTGAGATGTGAAGTTAGAACTCACTTCAGTTAAAGGACAATCAATGGCTTGTTAGCACGTCTTTGAAGTATCAGTATCCACCATCAGTTTTGTGGCTTTCTTTATTTAAGTATCGTTGTTCATGCCTCAGATTCGAAAGCATAAAATGACGATGAGACGAACGACGGAAAGTAGCACCTATACTGCCGACAATATCGTGAAGGCGCATCGCAAAAGAGCACGCATCAACGTGACGGCGAATGGCCCGTCGATCGCTAGAGACGCGAAGTAAATATTTGTCATTGGTCCCCACTGTTGATTATATGGAAAATGAAAGTTTTTTTATGCACGAGTGGTTAGGAACGTTTGTATCCACAAATAATTCCGACAGTATCCATCGTATATTTTTATATAAAAACCAGTTTGTCGTTTCCTAGAAAGTAAGGATGGGAACAAAGACTTGATGGAGGGGGGAGGGGGAGAGATGGGATAGTGAAGGGAGTGGTCACGCCCTTTGAATTTTCGGAAGCATTAGAGAATATAGACAGTAATGGGAAAGAAAAGTGAAAAATCAACCAGAGTAGTGCCCATAACCCTTCGATGAAATTTTTCTGGGTGCACCCTTACGGTGGACGACGACAAGAGAATTTTGGATGGGAACGTATTAAAGGCGTGGAGAGGGAAAATTTCGAATAATTGCCGTTTCCTGGGATTTAATTCTTTTGAAAGAGGGGAATAAAATAGTGTAATATCGCAGTTTTTATGGAACGAATTCTGCCTCATCATTGCCAAAATAACAGAGGGATTCATATTTAAATTTGCAGTGCGGCAGTGTTGATCTCTTAGAACAGATTATTGGAAACAGAAGTATTATTAGCGAACGATGATTGCCGTTTATTACTTTTGATTTAATATTGAGGGTAGAAGTTGTTAAGTACCTAAAGGGTCGGTTAGTTGCAAGTTTTGCGGTTGCTGTGATGTTTGTGAGGAACCTATCTTCGTGAAGAGTTGTTCTTTTGGGATATTTGTTTATTTCGATAGTGCATTTAGCTGCAAAAAGAGTACCTAAATTTTAGGCGACTGCAACGTTTCCGCGTAGCATCCAATGTGGAGACGGTAAACGCAACGAGAATGAATAATGTCTATTTCAATAATGAGTCGGGCCTTACTTCCGAAGGTAATACCCACCGTCTTCGTTTGCTATGATTCATCGACTCACTATTACTGGTCTGTTCTATCATGCCTAAAACTGTTGTTTCTGATTAATAACCCAGGAATCATCAATTTCCCTAAAATTTAGAGCTGACTTTGTTGGACTTTTGCTGGGAGGATGGAATATTTCTTGCAGGCATCACTATTATCGTAAATCGTTTCAGGTGTATGAGTACAAAATTTCAAATTCAGCTCGTTCCATCCAGTCACTCCAAATCGGGCATTCCCTACTAAATTGGAACTGTTTGACACCACGAGCGTTTATAAGCTTCGTCGACTTAACACTTGAAGTATATGATCAGGGATCACGCTGTAGTTTTTACAGCTCATGGCTTTGAGCAGCTTATTCCATCAAAAAATGAATTTGTGTATTTGATGAGATTTGGATGTGAAATACGAAATTGAAAAGTTAATTCCAATAAGAAATGCGCAATTTCTATTTGTTTCAGTTCGTTTCACGCATTTTCCCACATGTTTGAAGTATTCTGCAGTGTTTATTTTACAAACTTTTCTGCGCCTTTCCAATGCTTTTGCAATTTCAATTGAAACATTTTAGTTTTTTTTGCTGAAGCGATCGGTTTTTCAATAAAAATAGCAAATTACAGTGAATTGCTCTGAAGATTCCGATTTCGGAGACAACAACAGAGACAAGAGCTGGTCGCATGAGGCACTTATATTACTTATACGCGAGATTCAGATGAGGACAGCATTGTGGACGGGGCAATTCGACGATCGACATAACATGTTGCGACGTGACCTGCAACGTGAGGTCGCGCAAGTGGTATCCACGAAGCTTGGTTTCAGCGTCACCTGTATGCATCCCCTTCCCATATCTTCTTCTTTTAGCTTCTATTTCCAAACCACTGATGCGATATGCTGAGTTGTTGTACGCTTAAACGCTCACCATTGGAAGCTTTCAGTCCATTAAACCTTATTTCGTATGTGCTAAACTTCGATGGTGCTATGAGTAATGTTTCGGGAAATCGGGAATATCAATGGCTTGAGTGAGATCTTAGTATCATTCTGTGTGAAATGAGTGCCAAATATCATCAATAAGCTTTCAACAGGTTTCGATGTATCTAAGAAGTGGGAGCAATTGAAGAGTCAATACGAATGCTACCTAAAGCTGCGCGAACGGTTTGAAAAGGACAGCTTCGGCATGACAAGTCCACAGTTTTCATTTGCGAAACACATGAAGTTCCTGCTTGATGATGACGATTTCCATAGAAAGTGAGTGCTGATGTTGTGCTTTTAATTTTTATTTGTGAATTCTCCTTTCATATTTCAGGTGCGAATCACTGTTCCTACGATGATAGTGATTTGTTGTGATAACTGAACATTGACTACCGCAGGTCTTTTAGTGACTTCTCTGTGAATAACACATATTCTTGTTGAAACATTTTTACAAATATGTTACGGAGGCATGGCGATGTCTGGCGTGTGGTCACTATAGGAACGGCTTCTAACATCCACGAATTCGGGTGCAAGTTTTGGATGGAGTAATCTGAAGCCATGTCACATCTCACTTGCTTTCTTTCATACGTTCTGTTTGCGTTATTTTCGGATGATAAGGCGTCAGTGAAACGAGTTGTTGATAGCAATTCTTTTGACGGGAGGTGCCTTCACGGAAATTGCAATTGCTAACAAAACTAATGATCACCAATATTCTCATTTTCGGATCAGCATTAGTGTTGCTACGACTGTGTAAGAAAAGCGTGGACTCTCGTTTGTAGCATCAGTGAATATTGGTGTGCTCACGAGAAAAAGCCACTACGTACCACCTGTGCCCATCCTCCAATGTGAAATATTTCGGTCATTTATTGACGAAGGCACAGAAGACCGTCCTCGTCAGATATGTTTTCCTTTTCCCATTTCCTTGGTGTCCCGTTCCTCTTTCTATGGGTGGAGCATGAATGCTTGGAGCTTTTTGTAGAAAGAATTGCAGCTGAAGCAACTATCGGTCATCGATTGGGATGCTTTGAACTGGCATGATATTTGTTCATCTTTGAGTCATTTGCCTTCTCTCGTCTTCAGCAAAATAGGACTTTTTGGTAGTTGTAAAAGCACACATTTCAACTACGTTAAGATGGTGTGCTGTTGACTTATAGTTTGATGCGTATTTTGATATGGTTGCAGATGTTTTGGTTCAGCGAAGCAGTATATTTCAAGAGATCAACTTGATCGGATGCCGTTAACTTTGCCAATCGCATCTGATAGTACGCAAGATGAAGAACGTAAGGAAGTTCCGTTGATATTGCCAACAACGAACGTCGCTCACGATTCCAAATCCGTCGTACCACTCTTGCAACATCGGCGAGAGACTGATGCTCATAAACGAAGCATTTCTGAAGAGGCTGAATGCGATCGGCTAATCAGTGAAGAACAAGACGGCGAACTCTTCAGTGAACCCTACGATGCTCATCCACAGTGTTCAGCAGTCGATGAACCGGACCAATCCGGTGAGCTCCAATATTTTATTAACTATAAAATGTCCCCTCGATGATCTCCTCGTCCCCTTTCATTGACCTAGTTTGCAACAAAATCCGTATAGTGGAAAGGGGGAGTTCAGTGATCATAATGCATAATCTGATTGATCGATTCACAGTCGCAGTCACTCTATCAAAACTTTGCCGTTCCCATTGCTTGGATGCGGGACTACTCTCATACAACTCTTCTTCAAACGCGACTCATAGCGCCGTTCACCTAATTGAGTAGAGAAGATGAAAGCGTTGAGGTATTATTATATGACGGATCAGTGAAAGGTAAGGTGTGGTGAAGCGAAAGGGGAACTTCAGTATTGGCGATATCTCACCATTAATCCCTCTAAGGAACTAAAGTCAATGTATCTCAGAGGAGCGCAGTTTTTCTTGGCACTCCACCTCTGTTGTTTGGGAAACGGATCGATACATCATAGCTGTGCTCTTATTGATGCGCGTAGACGTATTGCATCTTTCCGTTGAGTATTTTCACCTCTTCCTTTAAAATGCGTCATGAAATTTTCAACCTTCATTTGGTATTTTCCACAAAAAAGAGGCCTCGGGTGGATCCAACTTCTGCTTGCGATCGGAATTTCAGTTGACAGTTCTTGCTTTGACTGAAACACCACTGAATGAGCACCGCTGAATGGCGCAACTTCGGTGGAAAATGTTGCAAATTGTTCATGTAGGACACATGTTGCACGAAGTTGTTTGCACTGTAAGGGCTTGAGATAGTGGCTTTCGTTTAATCGACACCTAAATTCGAACAGAGGGTGGAGTGCTTTACCATTTCGTTGTGAATTTGCAAATAGAGTGCCCCGTTTGCTTTTTTTGAGACGGTAGATATTGAAGTCTTTTATATCTCCTCCTGAAGTCAACAAGTGATTTGATGTATGAGACATATATAGGGTTGGATGCTGTGGAGAAGGACTCAAACGTAAGATGGTCCCGTGAGTCGCGCATAATGCTTATACGTGAGATTCGAGCAAGACCGGTGCTGTGGGCATCAGAGCTCGAGAGGAGCGGAGTCACTATAAATGCTGTTAACGTTCTGAGGCATCAAATCGCTCAGCTCATATCTGCCACTTTCCACATCCCTGTTACTGGTCAGCTTTTTGCTTCGTAATACCATCTGTTTTCTTTAATAGGCCTCTGTCGATGTCACAACACATGCCTGTTGGCGTCGAAGAAAGCAGTTCATCTCGCCGTGTGTCATTTTAAACTTCTTATGGCAATTCCCAGTTTATCTCATGGGTAAGGCAAGATTTGAAACGGCCAAGGCAAAAGTATTTCACTGCTTGCTGCAACCCCCCAACAGTCTTGATATGATGATTGTTTCCTATTGCCTCCGGCAATCTGACTTCACTAGTGATGTTTTTGCGGATCAATGTGGATTATTACAATATCGAAGTGAAAACCATTCTTGTTCAAGTCAGATGTGCAGTGAACTTATCGAAGGGTTTATCGTTTATAGATTCATCTCTTCTGTTTCTCCTCGAACTTGACGAACTTGATCAAAATGCTGAATTGAAGTCGAAGAAAACTTAGCAACCAACATGAGCAGACAAAACACTGTTCCATCTACTGTTCTCTATTTGCTCGACAATCATGTCATGCACCTTAGTCGTAAGGTAGTCAGCTGTGAAGTTTTCAGCAATTATAAGTTTTCATTCGATCGTATTGAGGCCTGTAAGTTGCTTATGTGCGCTTGCTTTGATAACAGCGCTGATTGGATAACATGCCTGCAAGGAGTGTACTGGATTCATCTTCTATCGATGAGCCTTTTTAAACGCCTTATTCGATACAAAGATACAGTCATGTGGGAACTTCACCCCCACTCCCTTTTCCCGAAAGAGGTTCAACGCGGTGCCCTCGTAACGACGAAATCTATCTTAAATGCGTCTTGAAATCTTGTGGTTTTGCCATAGGTTAGGGCAGACCACTAAAAGTGTTCCATCTAAGTGCTTCCAAGATGTGTTATCATTTCCGTAATAGTAGCTCACACTGTCTCATAAATTTCACGACATGTTGGAGTTAATTGTTTGGTGTCCGAACATTCTACTGAATACTTTAAGTAGGGATATTATTGTAATAGCACTTTGTAGTATCAGGTTTTTGCCTAAAAGTAATGTTTTGCTTGTGTTGAATTGCTACGAATGGAGGGTGACTTCTTTGCCTGAAAGGCATTGCCGCATTGATACATTCAGAAAATTATTTGTGCTGCGATTATACTAAAACTATAATTGAATGCATATAAAATATGAGGTTGTTAATAGGTGAAGCTGTGGCTCGACAATGGAAATATCTGAAAGTGGAATATCGACGCTATCTGAGAAATCTAGAACTCTTCGAAAAGGATGGTGGTCTGAATGGCAGTAAGCGACCGAATTTCCACTATGCGAAATACATGAAGTTCCTGCTCGATGATGACGTTCACTCAAGGTAAGAAATATTTTTGCATATATGAGAGCATCATTTGATCTGTTCAGTAACATTGGCCTATGTATAATGACTTTATTACTTGCAAAGCATATGATCACTCTTGACCACAAATTAGTGTGCTAGCCCGAAGTGGTGATAGATGCGCAGTATGTTATCCAGCTCGATCGGTGCAATGGTTTGGGGTGAGGGAGGGATGCAACCAAGTGATGCAGTAGAGGCGGTGATTTATGTAATTGAGGGTGATAATGTGGTGTCCAATGTGAATATTAACTGCAGGATTTGTATGGAAATTTTATTACTATAGGCCGAAGTAATGCGACTCAGCGTTGGTAAAAAGTGAACACATCGTGGCGTAGCGAGTGCATCATCAATGAAGTCGGTCATCATACTGCACATAGAGTATGACCTTGTGCCGGTTGAGGGAAATCTTTTTGTGAACAGACAAAAGTTGCATGTTATATATGGTACAGTCTCTATTCATATAACACAATGAAGTATTTCCCTAACGTTGCTATGTTTACACATGGGCGCTGCTTTATTTTGTAGCCTGTTTGGCCATAATTGCTATTTTTTAATAATGGGCCAATGCATTCGAGGAATGTGGACTAGAAACAACCGGCGATAATACTGCAAAGCTTAGAAAGCAGCTTATGAAAAAAGTGCAGCCAAGCTGTTGCATTCACCTAATAGAGGCCGATAAGGTACTTCCCGATATATGTTATGCGACCCAAACGGTTTTCTCCAAAGATGATGATGGAGCATGATGGATATGACGGTGCTGCTAAGGACTTTTTGTGAGTGAGTTTGTTAATTTGTTAGCTTTAAAGTGAGGATTGTGTCTTTGGATTGGTATCCGCACCACTCGAAAAGCACTTTAGGCCCTCCCACATGTGCTATCTTTGAGAAGTACACTGTTGCATGTCCTCCGCATGTATATTAATCGATAGTAAACGAACTTCAGATGTGTTGGAGTAAGGGAGCCATCCGTGTCTCATGAGCAACAAAATATACAATACGAGGTTCTGCCACGCATTTCGTCTCTTGATTCTGGCGGAACTCAGGATGCTATCCGCAAACGAGAACCGCGGGGTCATACGCCGATAGATGTTCTTGGCCATGCGTTCCCGACTTGCCATTTTCAAGGAGTGGAGGATGCGCCTGTGCGGAGCAGCACTCAATGGCTTCATTGTGGTGAAACAGGTGCTGCAGATCGAATCGATGGACACTTCACAGAGACATATGGCATTCGACCGCAATGTCCACTTTTGAATGAACATGACACGTTTGGTGGGTTGTTTTTGAGATTGAATTAGCCTACGTGGGAAAATGGGTCTTTCGAAAAGTGAGGCGCAGAAATGATGAGTCTTTCCTCGTACGCAGTAAAATGAAACAAAGGCTGCATTTCCTGACATTTCGGATCGCTTCAGTTGAAATATTTTTTCATCGTTTGAGGGGATAAGGGGGTAGGGTAGAGAATATTTTATTTCCGGTTTGCTGTGTGTAATCCAGTCTTGCAATCCTCTCACTCTTCCAAATGATATTCTGCAAATATTCAGATTATCTTATCTTGTTTTTCTACCATCACATTTCTGCTGTTCTCTGTCGAGTAGTGAGAGTGATGAAAAATAAAGATTTTAGAGGAACAAAGCATTACAAGTAACCAGCAATTCCCTCNTTCTCTCTCGAGTAGTGAGAGTGATGAAAAATAAAGATTTTAGAGGAACAAAGCATTACAAGTAACCAGCAATTCCCTCTGCACGAGGTCGGAACGAACTTTTGGTGTGATGATGAGGACAGCAACGGTTCTGATCACGACTATCGGTCAATACACTGGCAGAGGGGTGCTGATGGTTCCACACTTCCGCTCTTACAACATCATCTAGAATCTGCTGTAGCAAAGAGGAACAATGTTCAGTGCCTCGATGATAACGAGGAAGGTGATACCAGGCATATGGACGCGTCTGTATCTAAATCGTATAGTGCCTCGACGGGATGCGCAACAATCGACAAATATGACCGTTTCGGTAGGATGTCGAAATCTTTTGCTGCTCCCATCTTTACCAACCTCGAACCTTCTCCCGATCCTTCGCAATCGCTCCGGTTGACTCTGAGCGATTGCGGAGGAAAACCTTGAAAAAACTTCTGTTTATCAAATGTTATCCGAGCGAAGGTTGTGATTCAATTGAAGAAGCATTTCATTTCTCAGTATCTTGAATATTTGATGCCAACTAGATGGTTGTGCATATATTCAATCGTTACGTGAAATCCGACAGTAGGTCTTGGCAACATCGTTTGTGTGCATAGGTGCTTAGTGGTCATTTTCCTCTTCTTTTAATTATGACTTTCTCTTGTTCAATCTGTGGTGATCTGGAGTTGCGGTCACTTTTGAAAATTGCAACGATCCATTTGCAACTAGCGTGCTTTTTATCGCAATTAAAGGTGTTGATTCAGAAATTATTGCAGGTAAATGGGTAGCATCAGCTATGCGGAAAGCAGTGGAACATGATCCGCTAATAGCACAGCAATTTCGAATTGATCTCTCAAAAATGCTTTTTGCGCTCGAGGAGAGTATTATGAATGTAAGTTTATCGTTCAGGACTTATAGCTGACAGTTTTTCAAAGATTCATTTATTTCTATTCTGCTTACATATCATAGTTTTGATAAAGTTGAGTCTTAAGTCGCTTCGTGATTTCGTTCGGCTGATAAAAATATGACATAGTTGCTGAAACAGAAACAACGAGCCTAAATCGTCCTCGCAGTTCTCGAAGTGACAGCCGTGTATACCAAGAGGGACTTTCATTCGAAGGAAGCCCGTATTTCTGATGATAATGTTTTCCCCATTTTAATGCATATATGCGTAACAGCACTGAAGTGCAACCCATACTGCGAAATGCCTCTTCTGTTTGCTGTAATTTCCTGCTTTTCTTGAATAATAGCCCGGGAGGAACCCGTATTCGACAACGACTGCTGTTATTCATGACCTGCCAGCAGATGAAATCTGCTCGACAGCTGAGGTAGTTTCCTATTTTCGCGGCGTTTGAGGCGAAGATTTACGTGTAGGAGAGTTATAACAATAAGTGGCCAATTTGGTCCAACAAGGTGTTCATTTGGCACCACATTGCGACTGAATTCTTATTTGAAATCTATCATCTTCCAAAGTGCCGTAATGTTCCTTCGTCACTTTTGTGTTTGCTCGACATTTAAACGATGAAACATTTCACTTGGATTGTTTTAATGCTTAACGTTATTCTTTTTAAGGCAATGTTGCAAAAGCGATAAATCAACGATGGATTCCGCAGTCGACATGAATGCAATTTTTGCTCAGTGAATTTCAATGAATTTATTCGCAGTCATAGATAGGAACGTGTGCGAATGTAGTATATTCACGTGAACAATGTTTCATGACAGAGACAGAGATCCGTTTTGTGCAGTCCTTGCCGTTCTTTAATGTGCTTGGCACAATGAAGTTATCTTTTGATGCCGACGATGTATTTTCTGAAGCTTCCAAAAACACCTCTGTGCTTTCTGGGTGTCGCCTTTTAAACTAGCTGGGCAGTTGCTTTAAGCCGTGTTCCACTCCTATATCATAACGGGGGAGGGGGAGGGGGGGGGGGGGCATCTCAGT